>VZRR01009621.1:214625-263257 GCA_013398015.1 Oreocharis arfaki | reverse complement strand
GGTGGGACCAGCACGATGATTGGTCAGGACTGTGCGAGGGAGGCGTGGCCTTCTGGAAGGTTCTGGGCGGGTATAAAAGGGCGGCGCGGCGGGCGCGGGGCATTGAGCGAGCCGGGGCTGAGCTCAATTACTATACCGTGTGGGAACGAGAGATCGGGCCGGACTGCGGGTAAGGGGGCGGGGGGAGCACCATGGGGCACGGGAAGGGCGTGGGGGGATGGAGCTGCCTTGGGATGGCGTAGGGAGGGTGCCGGAGGCAGCTCTGGGGCGGCCTGAGGAAGGTGGGGGGGTCCTCCCGGGTGGTTTTGTGTCCTGAGAGACCGTTCCGCTGCGGGGATGGGGAGGGAATGGCGGATATAAGCGATTTTTCGGCACTGCGGATGGTTTCTTTAATCTCGTTATTGGCACGGTTTTTTTTTCCTAAATCTGATCTGCCGCGGAAAGGGGGGCGGAGCGGGGACTCGGCTCTCTCCCCCCGCCCCCATTAGTTTCTGCTGAGGCGGGGGAGGAGAAAAGAGGGGAGGGCTCTAGGGGACGCAGCGTCCATCTTACCTCCCTGGTGGGCGGCCCGGGGTGGTGCCAGGGCGTAGCGGGGGCTGCCGTGCCCGGCGGTGAGGAAGGAGGAAGCCGCGTGGGTGGAAAACGGGCATGTGTGCTATGACGGGGGGTGGATTGAAAGGGGGGGTCGGTGTCGCACGGGGCTGGGGCTATGCCAGCACACGCGGCCCGCCCGCCGGGACTCCATTTCCCGGCAGCCCCCAGACACGCCCCGCAGCCCCGCTCACGTTGCGCGGGAGGCGCGGTGCACGCTGGGACTTGGAGTCCCGCGCCACGTGGTGCGGGGGTTGGGGGGACGCCAAGCGGCTGCGGCGGGGAATGCACCCGGTGTGCGCCGCTGGCCCAGCAGCGTGGAGAACGGGGCTGGAATTCCAGGGATCATCCGGAATTCCCAGAGCGGTTTAGGCGGAAATGGGTCCAGTTACAATGCCCTTCAATGGGACACTCCCCGGAATTCCCAGAGCGGCTTAGGCGGAAAGGGGTCCAGTTACAACCCCTTCCGATGGGGCACCCTCCACTAGACCGGGTTGCTCCCAGCCTCATTCAGCCTGCCCTTGGACATTTAAAGGATGGGTTAACCACAGTTTCTCTGGGTAAGCCATACCAGCTTTACTTTAAACTAAATTATTCTCATTTTTGTCTCTTTTTTTTCAGACAAGATGTCGAAGGGACCAGCTGTCGGGATTGATCTTGGCACCACCTATTCCTGTGTTGGCGTGTTCCAGCATGGGAAGGTGGAGATCATTGCCAATGACCAGGGCAACCGCACCACGCCGAGCTACGTGGCCTTCACAGACACCGAGAGGCTCATCGGTGATGCTGCCAAGAACCAGGTGGCCATGAACCCAACCAACACAGTCTTTGGTAAGGCTGCAGGGTTGGCACACTTGGTAATGATTAAAGAGGTATTTCCTGGTTGTAAGAATTATTAACAGCAAAGCTTAAGCTTTGCCACATAATTAAAACATCTAAATTGCCTCTAACCTGAATACAACTTTATTGATAAAAGTTAAGATTTATTAGATATAGGTAAAGTATTTGCCCTGTAGCAGGTTTTTATGGGCAGTCAGTCTTGAACAGCATTAATCAGGTGTTTCAACCTGTTAAATGGCACAGCACTTTTATTTTAGAGGTGATAGCACTGAGTTTGTGCATCTCAAAGAGGTGAAGGTTAATGTCTGCTCCTGAGTTTAAGTAAGGCAGCAATAATTCCAGTTCAAGGACGGCAGGCCAGGCATTTCTGCCTTCATAGTAAGAATTTCACATTTATAACTGTGAATAAACATTAAGATGGTGAAATGATCTTTTCCAGATGCAAAACGGTTGATTGGGCGCAGATTCGATGACTCTGTGGTGCAGTCTGACATGAAGCACTGGCCCTTCACTGTGGTGAACGATGCTGGCAGGCCTAAGGTCCAGGTCGAGTACAAAGGCGAGACAAAGAGTTTCTACCCAGAAGAAATCTCTTCCATGGTTTTAACCAAAATGAAGGAAATTGCAGAAGCGTATCTTGGAAAGGTGAGTCTGGGACTACAGTGACATGTGATTAATATTTCTCTCTGGGCAGTTAATGGCCGTAACTGAGCCGTTTGCTTTGTTTTCAGACTGTTACCAATGCAGTAGTGACTGTCCCAGCCTATTTCAACGACTCCCAGCGCCAGGCTACAAAAGATGCTGGAACCATCGCAGGGCTCAACGTCCTGCGAATCATCAACGAGCCCACAGCAGCTGCCATTGCCTATGGGCTGGACAAGAAGGTATGGAGGGGTCACTGTGTGAGTAAACTGTTAAAATAGTGGTAAGAAGCGAGTTGAGTAATGAAAATTGGTCTTTTCTCCAGGTTGGTGCTGAAAGGAACGTCCTCATCTTCGACCTGGGCGGCGGCACCTTCGATGTGTCCATCCTGACCATCGAAGATGGCATCTTTGAGGTGAAATCCACGGCAGGGGACACCCACCTGGGTGGGGAGGACTTCGACAACCGCATGGTGAACCACTTCATCGCCGAGTTCAAGCGCAAGCACAAGAAGGACATCAGCGAGAACAAGCGCGCCGTGCGCCGCCTGCGCACCGCCTGCGAGCGCGCCAAGCGCACCCTGTCCTCCTCCACCCAGGCCAGCATCGAGATCGACTCCCTCTACGAGGGCATCGACTTCTACACCTCCATCACCAGGGCTCGCTTTGAAGAGCTCAACGCTGACCTGTTCCGCGGCACCCTGGACCCCGTGGAGAAGGCGCTGCGGGACGCCAAGCTGGACAAGTCGCAGATCCACGACATCGTGCTGGTGGGAGGCTCCACACGCATCCCAAAGATCCAGAAACTGCTGCAGGACTTCTTCAACGGCAAAGAGCTCAACAAGAGCATCAATCCTGATGAGGCTGTGGCTTACGGGGCAGGTAATTAATCGCTTTGACTCTGCAGCTCTTATTGGTGCAAACTGGCGCGGGCCCTGGGTTTTCCACCTGAATCACGACAGCTTTCCAAAGCTGTAAGAATTTCCCTTGGACTTGCAATGATGAATCAGATTCCAAAGCCATTCGTAGTTTCCACCAGAAGTCGAAAGACTTGTGATGGTCCAAGCACCTTCCTTGGATGTCTGAGCGAGCCACGTGTGTCCTCACGGTCTGCAGAGTGTTTGTTGCAGGGTTTTTAATGCTCTGTCTCTCCCCCCAGCTGTGCAGGCTGCCATCCTGTCTGGAGACAAGTCTGAGAACGTGCAGGACCTGCTGCTGCTCGATGTCACTCCCCTGTCCCTGGGTATTGAGACAGCTGGAGGGGTCATGACAGTCCTCATCAAGCGCAACACCACCATCCCCACCAAGCAGACCCAGACCTTCACAACTTACTCTGACAACCAGCCCGGGGTGCTGATCCAGGTAAGCACAGAGCTCTGGGGCAATAACAAGACACTGTCAGTGCTTTCACTGGTTGATACTTCAAGTAACTTCTAGACCAGAGGTGTCAAATTCCTGTAATTTCCAAGTTCCTGGTTGCTGTGATGAAAGTGACTCCAAAGCCATTCGTAGTTTCCACCAGAAGTCGAAAGACTGGTGTTGGTCCAAGTACCTTCCTTGGATGTCTGAGCGACCACATCCCTTCAGGATAATTAACAAATAACCCATTATGGCATTAATGACATAATTTGATGGTTTCTCTCCGTAGGTGTATGAAGGAGAACGTGCTATGACTAAGGACAACAACTTGCTGGGCAAGTTTGAGCTGACTGGCATTCCCCCTGCTCCCAGAGGGGTCCCTCAGATCGAAGTCACCTTCGATATCGATGCCAACGGCATCCTGAATGTGTCTGCTGTGGACAAGAGCACTGGCAAGGAGAACAAGATCACCATCACGAATGACAAGGGTAAGGATGCACTGTGTCCTGAGGGTGGGACTCTGGGTAGGGCTTAAAAAACAGGCTTGTCAAGCTCTGCCTTCTGTTGTAAGCCAGACTTGGCTGTCGTTGGCACTTTCACATGGATTTATAGCTGTGTGGGCCTTCTTTCAAGTGCAGTAATTAATGAATTCTTAAGAAGGCACATTCTGGGCCTCCTCTGCCCCCCCCCCCCAAAGCTTGAAGTGTTTCATTTTTTGGGAATTTGTGATCCTTCCTTAAAAAGGGCAGAGTCCAAACTCGAAACTTGTGTTCTCTGCAGGCCGGCTGAGCAAGGAGGACATCGAGAGGATGGTGCAGGAGGCAGAGAAGTACAAGGCAGAGGATGAGAAGCAGCGGGATAAGGTGTCCTCCAAGAACTCCCTGGAGTCCTACGCCTTCAACATGAAGGCCACTGTGGAAGATGAGAAGCTCCAGGGCAAGATCTCTGATGAGGACAAGCAGAAAATCCTGGACAAATGCAATGAGATCATCAACTGGCTGGACAAGAACCAGGTATGTCAGATTCCATGTTTAGTTCCCAGGGCCTGGCTGAGCTGCAGGGAAAGTTCAGGATGGAGGAGGAGAAGCCCTGGTTGCTGTGATGAAAGAGATTCCAAAGCCATTCGTAGTTTCCACCAGAAGTCGAAAGACTGGTGTTGGTCCAAGTACCTTCCTTGGATGTCTGAGCGACCACAAATAGTTTCCAATCCCTCCTCTTCCCAGCTGGTTTTCTTCCAGGAATGTTACAGATGGTCCTGCTGCTCTGGCAGATCTGTGAGATGTTAAACCAAGCAGAATAATCTTTCCTCTAAAGCAAGTGTGGCTTGGTGGGGCTAAACCAGCCCAGGTCCTTGGGATGCACAGTCCAGGGAGTGCTGCTTCTCTCCTGGGGTGTGTCCAGCAGCAGCAGCACCTGAGCTCTTCTCTCTCTTGCAGACGGCCGAGAAGGAGGAGTTTGAGCACCAGCAGAAGGAGCTGGAGAAGGTTTGCAACCCCATCATCACCAAGCTGTACCAGAGCGCCGGAGGGATGCCCGGTGGGATGCCTGGAGGATTCCCTGGGGGTGGAGCTCCTCCATCCGGGGGAGCCTCCTCTGGCCCAACCATCGAGGAGGTGGACTAAGGACACTGGGAAATGCATTCCACTAGCAGTTAGTGTTGGAGGAGACCCCCAGGTGGGGGTTGGAGTGAAGGACCCAAACCTGTAGGCACATCTGGGTTTATTTTGCCAGATTGAAAACTCCATAACTGAGCTGCTGTAAGGAAAAAAAAAAAATTAAAATGAAACAAAACATTTTCTGGGCATTTTAAATACTTGAAAGTGTGCACAGGTGGGAGATGATACCATTGCACTTTACAGTACTGTAAATGAGTGGAAATGCAATTCATGTCCTAAAGAATAAAAACTATTTAATGGGCATCACACTGTCTCTGCCTTCACTTTTTTGCACCAGTGGAGATGAGGGGAAAAGAACCTAAATCCAGGTAATTACTGCAGTGGGAAAAGAGGTTTGGAACCAGGTGCTGCTTGGGTGGGTTTTGGGGGAACTTTGAGGCTGGTAATCATTGAGCTGTGGCAGGAAATGGCATCTTCCCAGAAAAAACAGTGAATATTTGTTGTTTAAAGAATTATTAGCTGGAGTATCTGACCTTGAAGGAAAGGTCAGTGGTGGTGGGAATTGGAGAGTTTGCTGGCTGGGGAGGTGGCTCTGGGTGGCCCTGTCAGCAATAATTGGCAGGGTCACAGTATTTTATGGTGGCACTGCTGTGTGGATAAATACATATTTCTGTAGTATGAGTGGAGTAATAATTCATTAAATTGCAGCTGCAGTCTATTGAAATTCCCAGAATGGTATCAGGTGGGAGGAACTTGGGAGAGATGTTCCAGGAGCTATTTCAGGTGAGATGAGGGGAAAAGGATCAATGTGGGCATTACCCACCTCCGAAGAAGTGTTTCCTCTTGAGCCCTTCCCATAAATCCTGCCCCGGGATCCCAGCAGAAATCCTCCCTTCCATGAGGGCAAACCCTGCTCCCTCCATTTCCAGCTGCTTCACATGATTTTTGGGTTGTAGTGCCAGAGCTGGGTGTGGTATGTGAGACACAAAGTTGAATTAATTGGTTAAAACTAAAAAAGCAAACAGGGAATTCTTCCCCTGCTTCCTTTCACGGGCAGGGCTTCAGCCATTCCTAGGAAAGCTGGGATCCACCACCCAAATTCCTGTCTCCCCTTGCTCCTTCCCCTGCTCCATCCACTGAGCATGACCCCCACCGTGGTCTGGGACGTTCCTGGGCTGAGCTGGGGTCAAAAACATCTCTGAGTGCTCATCCCTGTTTTATCCCAAACCCCAAACAGCCCTGGAGGAATTCCCCTGTCCCAGCCCACACCAGGTGCCCTTGGCTTTGGCAAGGCTGGCAGGGCTGTCCCTCGGTGTCCCCGTGCTGCCTGTGCAGTGCCAGCTATTAGACTTACCTAATAATCAGGGAATCACCAAAACATTCATTAATTAATCACACAAAATGGAGGGAAATTAGCAGTGTTTAGATATGTTTTAGTTTGGGGACCCTGCTGGCACTGCTGGTGCTGGGCCACCAGATAGCAGCACCTGACCACGGAATGGCAGAGGCCCCTTTGGCTGCAAAAGAAAGGGAGAAGCTTTTGCAATTTCTCAAAGAAAAGCAATTTACTGGGGTTAAACAGTTGGTGCTTGGTGAGTAAACCCAGTTTTATAAATAATCTGCAGCAGCCTTAAGGACAATTAACCAAGCTGTGCTGCTTTTTCCAGCTCTGGAGCAGAGGCAACTCCTTAACCCCCAGCAAGTGTGAAGGTGCTGTTTAACTCTTCCAAACAGTCCAGCCGAACCCATTCAGCCAAGAAAAAGAGAATAAAAACCCCTCAGGAAAGGTGAGAGCTGGGTGGAAGGAAAGGCACGGATGGAGGCTGTGGTTGGAAATTTTCGTTTTAGGAGGGATTTAAAGGCAAAATGCAGCCGAGGTGGGAGTGCAGCAGCCACTGCTGAGCCTCGGTGCTGCTCTCCCTGCCCTGTTTTTCCATCACTCGATTGACTCCAGGATTTTCTGTCCCAGCTGAAAGCCGGGAGCGTTTGCTGCAGGAGCAGTCAATGCACAGCTCCCGGGGCATGGGAAAAGCCAGGATTTAATGGGGTTGTGCCTTTGAGCCCAGCCAGAGGTGAGTCAAGGCTTTCCCTGCCAGCCAGGGCTGTCCAGAGCCTTTGGAGTGCCCGGGGAGTGGGGCTGGGATCTGAGGGATGACACAGCCTGTGGAGAGGGGTGCGCCTGTGCTGGGCTGCTTTATGAGCCTCGGCAGAAAACAACTGAAATTAAGGACTTTTCTGGGCACATCCACAGGAGTTTCATGCGTCTTGGGGGATTATCCAACATTTAAAAGCACCAACAGGGCACCTAAGCCTGGAACCTGGGGGTAAGGTGGGGATTTATTCACACCACTGCCTCGAGTCTGCACACACGGGCACTCTGCACCCTCCTCCCTCTCCCTGCTCTTCTTCCACTCTCCCTCCTCATCATCACCCCTTTCCTGCTGGTTTTCCTACCTCTCTTCCTGGGAATGATTTCCCCCTGGGCAGCAGGACTTATTTCAGTCATCACATCTCCCCGCAATCTTTACACATGAAATGTTTAGCCCGGCCCCAGCGAAGCACACCGAGTGTTAACGTGCCACAAGCTGCCTGCAGACAGCATTAGGCTGTAATTTGAAAGTGAGTGAAGTGATAATGCCACGCTCCCTGCTTTTGTGAGCCTGCATTAATGCAGCCTCTGCCAGCACCAGGCATCGACAGCGCATCGACTCCCACTAATAGTGTGAGGGAGGGTGGCAAAATTGGGGCTGATGCAGGAAATAAAGGGTATTGACCAGCCCACTGCAGTGCCACAGCGGCCTTTAATCTATTACTGCCCTTGATGGGGGTGTTTTAATGCAACTTTAGTGTCAATCACATTTCTAGTCCCCACTCTGCCTGCTGGGGAGCGCTGGGAGGGCGGCAGAACTCGGGTCAGGCTGTTGCTCAGAGCTCATGGGTATTGATCGTGGCCAGGCTCTGGAGTCTGGGTTATAATTATTTCATTAAACCGTTTAATGGTTATCAAATATGAACACCCCTCTCCCGTTCCATTTAGGAATTGTTGCAATTGCTAATCCATGTCAAGCTTATTTTGCTTAAATTGGCTGATGCTCCCAAGTGCTCGCTGTGCCCCTCCCTGCAGGCTGATCCCAGGAGAGATCCTCTCACGTGGCACAGGGATTTGGGGTTGGATCTGAGTGATCCTGCATTAAAATTCATCTCAAATAAGAACAGGACGCCCTGGTCCCCTCTCTGAGCTGTTTTTGCCACGGTGGGGTCATGGTGCAGGAGGTGCTCAGTCTCTTTCCTTGCACCTTCAGGAAGGGAGTGGAGCTGAGTCAGGGGAGGGTTAGGCTGGATTTTGGGAAAAGGTTCTTCCCCCAGAGGGTGCTGGGCACTGCCCAGGCTCCCCAGGGAACGGGCACAGCCCTGTGGCTGCCAGAGCTCCAGGAATGTTTGGACATTGTGGGATTGTTGGGGTGTCTGTGCAGGGCCAGGAGTGAGCCTCAATCCTTGTGGGTCCCTTCCAACCCAGGATATTCCATGATTCTTCTGGAACCCATTCTGTGCCTCAGTTTCCCATCTGACCAATGGAGTTGCTTTTTTCTCACTCATTTGGGGTTTAGAGATGAAAAGGGCCAATTATGACCAAAATCCTCCTCTTGCTCAGACAGGCTCTTTGTGCCCGTGGAGGAGGGAGAAAATTCCCCTTCCAAAGTGTCCTCGAATCCTTTATGAGGATACAAACAATTCTGCTGTTTTTCCCACAGAACCAGGCCATGGCTGCAATCCCAGCTGGTCCCAAATGTTTGAGGCAGCCTTTAGAGCACGGCAGGAAAAAACCCCACCTGCTGCTGCAGCCTGGCAAGGAGCTTTTCCCTCCTCCCAAGGTGTGTTGTTCTCCACACGAGCACCTTGTACTGGCACAAATCAGGGGATTTTGGAGGGCTCCTCTCGGTTCCTCACCCTCTAGAGGTGCAAGAGCCCTGCCAGGCACAATCTTCGTGGGCTTTGGGCTTGGTTTTTTCTGTTAAAGTGGGCCAAGTTCTCTGAATTCTCTTCATTTCACTTTCCCTCCTTGCGAGCGGCACATTAAGTCAGGGTTTAATTCCTGGAACTGGAAAATCCCAGAGGGACTGTGGGAATCCCGGAGACTCTCATCAGCTGCCCCAGGGCAACCTCCCACCCTCTCTCACACCCCAAATCACACAGCTGGACAAAAACTGGTTGAGCCTGGGTCTGGCGAGCCTTTGGAATGCATTTATATTCCGGATCCATTGGAAACCTGTATTCGTTGGCACTTTTCCATTAAAAGCCTGGACACTCTGGAAGAAGCTGTACCTTAATCTGAACAAAGTGATTCCAGTTTCTGTGGGCAGGCAGTGCAGTTCCTGCAGAGTCCTTTATCAGTATTCTGTGCTGCCTCCTGGCAGCTGCTCATTTGCTGTTGCCTCAACCTGTGCTGACCTCATTTTCTCTCACAGAGCAGTGAAGGATTTGGTAAAAATTAGTTATATTAGAGGCTCCCGATCCAGCCAGTTTATTTGTGATATGACAAATATTTCAGCCATTAGGATCTTTCCATCTCTTAGCAGCTTAAATGCACTCACTTATATTCCAAATCACTGCTTAATTTAAAAGCCTATTTGTGCAGATTGTCGCAGGCAGGGAAAAAAAACCCGCGGAACGCTCACCCCTCCGAACGGGGCTGCGGTGTTGGATCCCCCACCCCATAACTTCACACTCCCACTAATCACTCCGAGCAAGCCACAAGCACAGCAATTCCATGGAGGAAGGGCGGGAGTGGCGCTGGGAATGCGGGGCTGGGGGGGTTGCTGCTTCCCCCCTCACACACACACATATCCCGCTGGCTGTGCCTCAGTTTCCCCTCCTGCCCTGCCGGGGTTTTGGGAGCCGGGTGGTGAGCTCCAGGTTTGGGAATGAGGCCAGGAGTTACTGCAGGGTTAGGGAAGGGCAGGAGGGCTTCAAAGCATGCCTGGAAGCAGGTAGGAAATGATGGAATGGTTTGGGTCGGAGGGACCTTAAAGCCCGCCCAGTGCCCCCCCTGCCATGGGCAGGGACACCTCCCACTGTCCCAGGCTGCTCCAATCCCCCTCCAACCCGGCCTTGGGCACTGCCAGGGAAGTGTTTTGGTTCTTGGGCGGATGTTTCCATGTTTCCCGTGCCCCAAACACTGCCAGAAAATAAACAACCTCTGTGGCCTCCGACCCACGCGGTGCAGGGAGGGAGGGCAGGGCTGGAACCCCAGGGAAGGTGCGGGGATCATCCCTCGCTGCTGAGCCTCTGGAACTCCTCCCAGCATCAGCCAGCCCACGGCTCCAGGCTCTTTTTCCACCCCAGGAGGCTTCGACGCTTCTTTCAGAGGCTTGTAGGTTTTTATTTGCTGGGGATAACACCAGGATGTCACTCCAGGCTTGCCTTAAGGGACGTGCCAAGACCCCAGTGAAATCCCGGGGGCTGTCCTTGTTCTCTCCCTCTCTGTATCCCCTGGGGAACTTCTCAGTGCTCCTTTGAGGGGTTTTTTTTTCCACCAAAGCTGGGAAGCAAATGAAGGTTTTGTGATTTATTTTCTGCCTCTTCTTTCCCCTGGAGCTCAGCTGTTGGGATGAGACACTCCCGACATTTTCCTCTGGCTTTCAGGAGCTGAGACACAAAGGCTGAAGTTGATTTTTGGGGAGGAAAGGACGCACAGGTTAACCCAGTAAATCTCTGCCTCTGCAATTCTGCAGGGGAAGCAGCTCCAAGCCTTTACCTGGGGCCTGTGTGTTATTCCTGCCCCTGCTTTTCCCTCACCTCCTCCCAGGTGGGCAGCTGGTGCTCCCGAATCACACCTTCTAAACCTTTAAATCTAAATCCTTGACGGATTGCAGAGCTTTGGGAAGAGAAGGAATTCACCAGCTCGAAGAGACAATGGCCAAAAGTATCGTTTCCTTCCAGGGAAGGCTTTGTGCTCGTGGAATTTGTCCCTCATTCCCCTCTCCAGGTAATTCTGCAGAGCATCTTTAGGGTTGTGAAAAAGGAAGAAAAGGAATTTGTAAGTAGAATTCTGCTCACGTGTAATTACTGCTTTTCAGCTGGGATGTTTGACACCTTCTTTAAAGGTAAAATAAAGAAGTTTTACAGGAGGTTATGGCACAGGATTCTTACTGAAAACAATTCCCCTTGATAAGTTTTCCTGCGCCTTCCACCACGAAGGAGCTGTGATGGAGACACATTTAATTGCCAGGAAAAGCCTCACAAACCAGAGCAAAGTGTAATTCTTGCTCAGCTTCACTCCTCAACTTGCAAGGCTCTGGGAGTTCAGATGCTGATGGAAGTGTATCGATCTGCCCCTATATTGAATGCTTCCAAAACCAAAAAAAAACCTCCTCAACAGAAAAAAAACCAACCCCAACCCACCTCCCGGGCTGCAAATCCCATGGTTCCAATTAAAATCACCTGTTAACTTAAAAAGGTCTCTTTTTAAAAAGGGTTTAAAAGATTTTCATTTAATTGATTCCATGTAAAATGCCCTTTACAATTACCACTATAAACTACGTGTTTCCCACTGAGTAAGACCCAATTTGAGATGTTTACCAAGACTTTGCACTCTTTCCACTCTCCATACTGAGTTCTTAAATTCCTTATTGACAGCTCGCATCTGTCGGCGAGGGATATTTTTAGTTTGCGGCAAGAAAGCTTTTAAAAGGTTGTAATGGCTTGATTTTGTGGTCTCTGTAGCCTCAAGAAATAAATCAGCTCTGAATGGCCTCGTCAGTGGGGGCAGTGCTGGGTGCCCCTCGTTTCAGAGCAGGAAAATGCCAGGATTTAACAAATTTCTCAGTATTTCCATAAAGGTTCGGTGCAAAGATCAGCCCCCTACCCCTGCCTCGGTTTTCTCTAATTTTTATCTTTCACCTCTTTAATTTTTATATCTCACCTCTTCAATTTTTATCTCTCACCTCTTCAATTTTTATCTCTCACCTCCTTAATTTTTAATCTCTTCTTCACCATTAATAAACCTGGTGGCACTGATTGGGTCCTCCTCAATCTCTGGCTTCGGCTGTGGGGCTTGTTTGGAACTTTGGGGTTGGGGCTGGGCTTTGCTGATCCCTGTGGGTGCCTTCCAGCCCAGGATATTCCATGATTTGTCCCCAAACACTGCTGATCCCCCCCAGTTCCACTGAGGGGAGTTTGCTGTATAAAAAGAATTTATTTGGCCCCGTTGGTTCTCTCGCTGCACGGATTTAATTTCATTTTTTTTGTCAGCAAGAAAAGGCTCACAAAGGATCCAGAAATCAAAGCCCAGCTGGGTGGGTGTTCGGAGGAGGAAAGGGAAGGTTTTAGCCTGGGAAGTTTCCCTCGGGGAAAGGCAGCTCCCTGCTCCTTTCTCTTCTCCTGGGGAAAGGAGAATTCTCTTCAATCAACTCTTCAACCCGGGAGCACTGAGTCCTTGCGCTGCTTCGAGGAATCAAATCATTCCCGTAACCCCAACTCTCAGAGCTCCTGAAACACGAACATTTTAGCAGAAAAAAACCCCTTTTTCTGCAGTTTTACAGCTTTTGGCCCCTCAGGTTCCCTGCAGAGGCAGGAGCCAGGGAGGGAAGGGTCTCTCTGCTGAGGGATCTCCGCCTGCTGCCTCCAAGGAGCTGCTGGCAATTGGCTTTTCCCAGGAAAACCAGCAGCTCCCATGGATTTGTCAGTCCTTCAGGCACCAAAAGGAAAGAGGTTTTTCTCCCTGGCAGTCAGCATGGAGAGAATTGAGCAAATATCAGTCCAGGAGAGGTTTTTTTTCCCTTGTAAACCCATTTGTGTCTCCATTAAAGGAGGAGGAAAGCTCTTTCCTTCAGCTCTTGCACCTTGTGCATCCTCCTCAGCACACAAAAATAGAGCACAGCCACAGCTCCTCTCCTAAAACAGGGGCTGGCATCTCCTGCAGCCTGCATTTCAGCTTTTCTCCAACATTTTTGGGGGGAAAAAGGCCATTTTTTTGGGAAAAAAGGCCATTTTGGGGGGAAAAAAGGCCATTTTTGTGCTGCTCAGCAGCGACGCCACAATTTCTCTTTAAAAAGCGCATTTTGAGCGTGCTCAAACCCAGCCCAGCTCTCTGACCTGGGCTTGCTGCTGAGAAAAGCCCCTCTCATAAATTACCAAAACCCCTCATAAATTACCCCAATTACAGTTTCATAAGCACAGAGTTTGTTTCCACACTTTAAATTCAAATTCTGCCCAGACCAAGAGAGAGAGAGAACCTTACAGCCCCAGAACAGGTTAAAGTGTCCGGCACCAAGGTGATAAATATGGGCATAATTATGGGGTTATTGTAGGAGCTTAATTAGGAGAGCCGTAATTAGCCAATTTTTCCCAATTTTCATTGAGCAGCTAACAAAAATCGAATGGAAAATGTTTTAATTTAAAAGGCATCCTCAGCCTAGGGGTAACTAGAAGAGATTTTATTATTCATTGATAACTGTGGGGTGGAGAACTCACCTCTTTTGTGCCAGTGGAGATAAAAAGTGAGGCTGGCAGCCAAAAAATAAATACCCAGCAGGCTTAACCCCGGGATTCAGGTGTCAGCCTATGAAGAAATCTGGGAGTCCTCACGTTCACTTTGGTGAGGTTTAATTTGCAAACTTTGATTTTCTTTCTTTTGAGTGACGGGGTGCTTGTAAAGGAGAGCGTGGGCTCACCAAGAACACCAAATTTCCTGCTTTTTGGTCCCCAAACACTCCAAATTTCCTGCTTTTTGCTACCTCCAGCTGCTCAGGGGCCAGAGGATGTTTCAGGAACATCTGAGTGGGTTTAAACACCAGGGCTTGGAGCTGAGCTTTGCTCTTCCCAGCATCCTTACAAAGGAAAAAGGGAGAGCGCTGGTGAGTTTGGGAGGCAGGTTCCGGGTGTGGGTTTGTCAGGGAGAGGAGCAGCTTTTAATTCAGGTGCCCAGGGTCTAACTGAGTCTTTCTGCTGTTGATATTCGAAATATTTGTGCTGTCAGAGCCTCCTTGAAGCTGCCAGGGGCTGCTGGAGCCTGGAAAACCCTCCTGCTCCTTCCCACTGGATCTCCATCCTCCGGCCAAGGAAAAAACCTGCAGAAACGCTGATTTTCCTTAAAGTTAAAGGAAATAACCAAGTCCCTGATCCCTGCTGGTGTGGAGGCAACAGGGCACAACCCATATTCAACGTCTCAGGGGGTTTTTTTGGGGGGCGTTGCCTTTTTTTTTCATGGAGCCCCTCCTGCTGCACACCCCCGTGGATTAGGCTGCTCATTTACTGGGCTTGAAAACCTTTCCCCGTGCCCGAGCCGAGCAGATGAGCCTCGGAGATCCTTCTCTTTCTTGTGCATTTAGGGGTGAAAAATTGCCAGCAAGGATTCAATTAGCATCATATCTGCCCGGGCTGGGCCGTGCCTGCACCCACATTTCGGCCTCACAAAAGCAGCATCTGCTTTATTAGGAGTCGCTTAATTAATCCTGACATGCCCAGTTATTATACGTCCACGAGGTCCTCTGGGTGAATGGTTAGAGGGGAAGGGATGGGGCACTCATGAAAAGATGGTTTTCTTCTGTTTCTTGGAGCTCCTTTCAGCACTAAAAGCTGGGGCTGACCCCGTGCGTTGCCTCATTCACAGCGAGGTCCCTGACTTCTAGACCTGGCTTTGGTGGGGCTTATTTGCCTCTGGAAGTTTGGGTTTGTTTGTAAATTCGTGTTTTTTTTCATCAGGCAATGCACAGTCAGCACTGGCAGGGAGGCTTCTAAACCGTGTGGGATGGATCCATGCATTATATGAAAATTAAAGACGCCTTTGTTGCTTTTCCTGAGGGCGATTAAGACAAATTTAATCAGCCAGGATCTCACTGGAAAACCTGGAAACTCCTTCTGAAGCTCACAAATTCTTCTCAAGGAGCTCTACACAAACTTCAGAGCCATCAGTGCTTCGGTGAGAGGGTGAGGCCAGCAGCTCGGTGGGAATTGCAAAAACCTCCTGGCTTTTCCTTGGGAGGGAATAGGAGGGTGCTGCTGTGTGCTGAGGAGTGGAGCTCCAGATTAGGATGGCACTGCTGGAGCAGCTCAGAATCCTGGGATTTTGGGACAGGAGAGGAGGGAAATTCAGAGCTGGGCTGTCAGACCCTTCCCTTCCCGGGTGGGATGTGCAGGGTGTGTTGGAACCTCTATGAGTCAAACAGGAGGAGGAACTCCCGAGCCCCTAAATTCACTTGGACACCTTCTGAAGGCCTTTTGCTGCAGGGTCCGGGCAGCACCGATTATTTTGTGTCATCTCAGAGGAAAAAGTGTTGAGTTAAACGGGGAGGCTGCTGGTGGAAAGCAGAGAGCACCTGTGATGTATTTAAATCTCTGTTTCTGTCTCTCTGTATCTATCTATCTGTCTATCTATCTATTTATCTGCCTATCTATCTGTATATCTCTCTATCTATTTATCTATCTATATCTATTTATCTATCTATCTGTCTATTTATCTCTATTTATCTATTTCTCTATCATCTCTCTATGTATAATATACAGAAATATATATATATATTTATGCTTCATATCTAAGAGACTGAAGCCCGGACGCACCAAGATACGCAATAATTAGAATAATTAATCAGAATTAATCCATCCTCCAGCAGACCCAAGCGGGATCCTTTGCTCCACAGACCGATCCAAAAACCTTCATGAAGCCTGGAATTTATGAAATCCCCTTTCCCAAGCCCTTCCAGAGCCTCCCCTCTGATCCCAGTGCTGCCATTCCCAGAGCTGGAAAGAGGCTTGGATTAGGTGGGAGTAACTTATTAGGGAGCATTAATAAAACTTGTTACCCTGATTGAAAGAAATGCTTAAATACAACTCGAGGCTCGGGGCATTAATGGATGGCAGGGGGAGCAGCAGAGAAGGAACCAGGCTTCCTGTCCTTTTAGGATTGGATGGCAACAACCTCCCAGCAATGACAGCTAAATTAGAGAAGATGGCTTTCCATAATTTCTCCAAACAATCACTTAATGGGAGCGGTATAATTCCACGAAATAGGTGAATGGAGTACTGATCCATTTTATGGAACCATCAATAAACTAAACCTTGCCTGCTATTTAGATTAAACTGGGGAGGGGAAAAAAAAAGAAAAAAGAAAAAAAGAAGAGCCAAAAAAAAAAGAGAGAAAAAGCCTGCAGCCAGAGAAGGGAGAAAAAAGAGTATTTATCTTTACACAGAAAATTTGTGTGCTAGTAAAGTGCAGGCAGTGACAGGAATTTCAATTATTTAATCAAAAAGAAAATGAAAGTGGCTTTAAGTGTTGTGATTTGAGCCAGTGAAATCTAATGTGGGCTCACATTGAATATGAGGAAAATGGGAAGAAAATTAAAGCTGCTCCTACTTAAATCATGTGGTTACAAATGGTAAATTAGTTTCTCGATGTTTTCATTTAAGTGTTTAAGTGGAAGGTTTTATTCTTAATGTAGTGTTGTGACACAGAATAAAAACCTTATCTGTCTCTATGGCTTTTTTTTCCTTCCCCCCTCCGTGCTGCTGCCTTAGAAGGCAAAAGGGGGAAGAGCTGCAGCAGTGTTCGACTGCTTTTGTGAAAATTGGGAGGCAATATGCTTTCACCACAGGCTCATTAAGGTAATAGATGAATAATGTCTATTAAAAATGCACTAGGCTAAATGAATTTAATGTGTGTTGGGAGTGAGATTGCGCTTGCCGGAGGATACAAACTGGAAAATTCTCTTTTTTCTTTAATTTTTTGGTAGGTATTTGGGGCCTCAAGGGCTGATGGGGGTCGGGCAGAAACGCACACACAGAGCTCTGGTTTGGGAGCCCGAAAGGTGCTAAAATCCTAAAATCCCTCGATATTTTGGAGAATGTTTTCTGTGATTTGCTGATTCCCACATTTTTTGCTGCTTTCCTGCCTCCAAGCTTATGGCCCTCGACTTGGAGGTTTCATTTTCCACGTTGTTTTCCAGTCACCATTGGCAAACTCTTTTGCAAAGGCTCCTGAAGGCCAAGGCTGGGTCCCCCCCAAAGTAAAAAGAAAACAAAATTTGGGCAGAAACCCCTTTTTTTGCATGGTTGAACGTGGTGATTGCATTGCACTGAGCATCTCCAACATCGACTTCGAAGAGCAGAAAACATATTTACGAACTAGGAAACCCCATTCTTAAAAATACCACATAGATGGAGGTTCAGCCAAGACCTAAAAACTCCAAATTTCCTCCCATCAGTAGGAAACCCACAGGTTTTTAGCTCTGTGTGATTTTCCAGCACATTTCTCCAGTACTAAAAGGAAATTCCAAACTCACTGCGGAGATTTTCAGAGATTTCCAGCTTTCTATCCAGCCCCTTCCACCAGGAATGTTTGGGGGAAATGAATATTTGAGGCTGCTAATTGTCCAATTAATTTGACTGAAATTGGCTCCTGGAAAGAGCAGATTTTGGGAGGGATGTACAAGCCCCACTTGGGTTGGTTTTTTTTTTGAGCAGGAAATGATATTAAAATCAAATATCAGGAATAGCTGGGCTGAATCAAATACTGCAGAACTAAAGAAAATGGGTTTGAAAAAATCATGTAAACACTGATTTGTTATGAGGAACCCACCTGCATCACTCCTTCTTTTAGATGACCCAAAACATTCCAATATTTCCCTTTAAAATGAATGTTGACAAACGTGAGGGAGCGTTTCGAACATTAGACCCCATCCCTTTGCCTGGAATGCCTTGGCAATGGACAAAAATGCCATTTCGAAATGCAATTTCCACTTTTAAAGCATTATTTGAAGATGCATTTGTGAGATGCTGACTTGATTCTCTCTCTCTCTGTTTTTTTTTTCCTTTCCCTTTTTCCCCCCAGACCTGTCATCCACTTCTGGAGCGCTTAAAATAAAGTGCACAGATACAGAGGAAGCTGAAACAGTCAAGAAGCCACATAATACAAAAATGTTTCGAGTAAAGTGTGTTACTCAGATCTTTCTAAAGTACATTTCTGCCTTTATTCTGAAGGCCACAGCACGGCCAACTCTGCCTAATGCAAGTAATGGAACCAATCTCTGCCTTTGATCATCAAAAAAGGGGATTTTTTTTTTCTTCTTTTTTCCCTTTTTGTCGAACTAGTTTTGCAATCTGTTTGGGGCAACCATGAAAGGAAACAAGGTTTAATTATCCTGCAATAAAGGACGATCCCTTTTCAGGAGGGATTGCGTGGATGAGCAGGTGACACGCGGGCGTCTCGGGTGGAAGCCGCGGCACCCGTGTGCAGGAGGTGATGTAACAACCTGTGGGCTTCAACCGAGAGGAGAAGCCAAGCCAAGTGCACTGAGGCTTGTCTTAAGTGATTTATAAAATCCACTTTCCGCCAGAATTGGCCTTTTAACTGCAGGCTGAGCCGTGGTTACAAAAGCCGAGCGTTGGGGCTGTGAATAACCGCGGATTTTCGAGGGAAAGGCTCAAAACACAAACCCAGAAACGAGAGCCCTGCAGGGGTGTGGAGATAAACGTGCTCGTTCCCTTATCCATAAACACTCGTTTCCTCTGGACATCCATTGTGATGCATCAAATATGATTTAAAGGCTGAGGAAAGTGGGTTTTTTATTGCACAGGTTGGGTGTTTTCTGCGTGTTTAAGGTGGGAGCTGGGCTTGTGAGGAGTTGTGGGGTCAGGCTGGCTGCTCATAGCAGCTCCCTCTGGCCTTGGAGTGCAGCTTTTTATTTTTAAGGCTTCAGAACGAGACACTTTAGAAGCTGGAAAGCAAAAAGTGGGATGGAAAAAGGATCAAAGCGTTTGTGTCCTTTAGGTTTGGGTGCTCCGGTGTGGGTTCTGTGTAAGTTACTCTTCACTCACTTCCAGGTTGGGGATGATGTATTCCAAGGGTTTCTCCGAGTGGAAAAGGCATGTGAGGTTTTCCATGGAGCTGCAGAGCGTGGCAAATGATCAGAGGGAAGCCACGGAGAACAGGAGGAAAACAATGGGAATAAAATAAAGGTTGAATGGACGAGAAAGGGCCGAGGAGGATTACCCCGCCCCAGAGGTTAAAAGCAAGGATGTACACGGCTCCTGCACCACGGAGTCAGGGAAACAAGGGAGGTCCTGGGCCATTAGTGCAAAAAGAGGGAATCAGAAGATGGAGTTGTGCAGCTGATTGTTCCACAGCTGGAATGAAAGCAAACCACGGAGCACTAATGTGCTAAAGGCAACAACAAAGAGGGACCACAGCAGCAGGAATGGATTTTTTCGAGAGCAGAGGATTAGCCCAGATCCCAAAGTGCAGATGGTCCTGGGTGAAATAATCACCTCTGCCCCGAGGGAGTCGGCAGTGCCCAAGGTTTGGGCATGTGAGGAGGAGGAATTGATAGGGAACAAAATGAAGGGGAGAATAATTGAAAGCAGGTCCCAGGGAAAGTTCTGAGCCTCCCTCTCCATTTCTGAGTCATTCTGAAGAGAAAGGAAAAGAAAGAGAGAAAGAGAAAGACAGAGGGAAAGAGAGAAAGAGAGAAAGAGAGAAAGAGAGAAAGAGAGAAAGAGAGAAAGAGAGCAAGAGAGAAAGAGAAAGAGAAAGAGAGAGAGAAAGAGAGAAAGAGAAAGAGAAAGAGAAAGAAAGAGAAAGAGAAAGAGAAAGAGAAAGAGAAAGAGAAAGAGAAAGAGAAAGAGAAAGAGAAAGAGAAAGAGAAAGAGAAAGAGAGAAAGAAAGAGAAAGAGAAAGAGAAAGAGAGAAAGACCTTACTGTGTTTTGGAAACATCCAGATCACCCTGCTGAAGCTGAAAACAAATATTAGGTAATTAAAAAGGTCTCCATTAATCAGTGTTGCTGTTTTAAGGGAAGTGTTTTGATCAAACCTCTCAATGTTGCCACTTTCATTCTCTGCCTTCAGAAAACGCTCGGGGTTGTCAGATAATGAAGCAAATTTTCAGTACAGAGATAAAATTCTGGATTTGGGAATGAAACTGTTGAGCCCACCCGTGGGTAGTTGAGTTTGGGAGCTGCGTGAGAAAGTTACAGCCTTTTCACTCTTTCAGATTTATTTTGCCCATCAGTGGTGCCACATCTCTTTTTATCCCCAAGATTCCCACAGTTCTTCGTGCGACAAAAGCCTCAAAAGTGCCTTCGTGTCTCAAAACCTTCTCCCATCAGCAGCACTTCCACCCCCCCATGCTTTTCAGCTGGCACTTTAGCCCTGGAATTGCTGTGCTTTTCTGGGGAGGTTCAGCGATTCTGTCAGGATTACCCAGGGCTGGTTCTTAACCCGAGTGTTTATTGTCTGGGGATAAAATCACCAGGCTGGTTTCCCCTCTGGTTCTCCTTCTGTCTTCTCCTCCTCTCAGCACAAACGAAGGACAGTGCCAGACTGGGCAATGGCAGGGGTGTGAGGCAGCAGGAGCCAAGGGGTGGTTGAATCACGATCCTTGGAAAACCTGGCTGGACCTTCCACTGCCACCACCGCTGGTTGGGAGGCAAACTCCTCCTTGGAGCTTCATTTCCCCTCTCTCAGCCTTGAGGCAACCTCAAACCCATCCTCTGAGCTCTCCTTGAGCTGCTGCCAGAGCCTTCCCAGCAGTAAATATTCCCAGAATCATGGAACATCCCAAGCTGGAAGGGAGCCCCGAGGAGCTCAGCTCCTGCTTCTCCGTGGCTGAAATGCTGAAACGCCAGCAGAGTTCCCAGTGCAGATCCAGCCTGGTGTCCCAGGGGTCCCCACTTTGTCTCAGCTGAGCTGAACTGATAAAACCCCTCATCACCACCACATCCATCTCGCTCCTGGGTTTTCCCCAGGGCGGTAGGAGCTGGGTGCCAGCTGAATCTGGGCTCGCACACCTATGGAGAAATGGCAGATTTAGGCACAGGCAGGGAGGAGGGAGATGGGGAGAGGGGCTGGAGTGAGCCAGGAGTGTTTTTCCCTCTCCCCAGCGGCAGAGGCACTCCGGAATGGGAAGTGGCTGAGCCTGAAGCACCATGCAAGGAACATTCTCCATTAAGCCAAGCTTTGTGTTCAAAAGCTGTCTCCGTGTTACGTGTGTGGCTACTCAGCCCGGGCTCTTCAGCCCTCTCTGCTGCAGCCAGGCTCCCATTTTGAGCCTATCAAGGCTGTCTGGTTTTAATTTAACCCTTCCTTTTGGAGTGGATTGGTCTTGAAAGGCATGAAAAGGCCGGGCTCCCGAGCTACCTTACCTCCTCAAGAGCCACGGCAAGGTAAGTGCCTGTATTTTTAAACCACACCAAATTTATCCCTAATGCAGCACACTGGAATAAAGCTGCCAGCGCCAATGTAGCCGTGCTGACCTTCGAAATGACCCCCGAGGTTTTAAGTTGAATACATTTCTGTTTTCCTGGGCAAAATTCTCCCTGTGATATCTTCAAATGATCTTAAGAGCGCAAGTGATGATGGCTGGTGTTTATCTAAGCAAAGCACGTGTGTTACTAAATCAGAAACGGGGGGTGCATCACTTCCAGCAAGTTTATAAAGCTCTTGGAGCCTGGAGAAATCGTTTTTGTTTTATTGAAGGAGCAAGAGACAAACTCCAAGGCAGTGTGGCTGTGGTTAGGTGCCAGTCGTGAGCTCTGGGGTGTTTGGGGGGCCAGGCTGAGATTTAAGAAGAGAGAAAGAGAGAAAGAAAGGAAGGAAGGAAGAAATAATCCTCCAAGGCGTTCAGGGGGAGAGAGAAAAGTGCAGCATCGAGAGGCAATCCTGGTCCTCCCCTCTGGTTCCTCCTAAACGGGGAGGGAAACACTCAGTGAGTGAAACAGCCCAAGCTGCAGCTTCTCCCTGCCTTGCCCTGATCCTGACCCCTCTGCTTTTCCCTCCTGGACGTGCCCCTCAGCCCAGCAGGAGCTCAGCCCCTGCCCAGCTTTGGGGCGGTTTCTGCTGCGGGGCCGCCTGCACGGGGTCTGTTCTCCCAGAGTTTGGCAGCAAAAGGAACGGGGGGTGGAGGGAAAAAACCTCTGCTGGTGTCCGTGTGTCTGTCCAGCCTGGAGAAGGGGCGGATCCAGGATCCAGGGGCTGGTCCTGGGGAGGGGCTGGGAGTGTTCGGGGGTCCCTGGATGAGATCCATGATCCTGGCTCCCTGTCAGCCCCGGGACCTGCAGAAGAGGGACAAAAGGGGAAGAAGAGGTGAAAGACTTTGGGGGCAAAGAGGGACCCTGGCAGCCACAGCTGGCACCCCATTTCTGCCACGAAAAGCTGTGAAATGTTTAATTTTTAAAAAATCCCTGGAGGTGAGGACTGCAGTGCAGAGGTCCCCCCTTTCTGGAGCTGCCTTCCTGTCCCTTCTCCACAGATGGGGTTTGGCCCCTCTGCTCCTTGCCCCAAACCATCACCAGGGAGAAGCTGCCGTGCCTCAAGCACCACTGCACAGTTTGGGGCCGAGTTTTGCCACGAATTAACACCCAGACACAGCCCCTTTCCCCTCTGCTTCATTCATCTGTGCCCTAAATAAAGAGGAACTCCAAAAATCGGCCGCTGTCCGTGTTCTTGCCTGAGTCCTCACGCTGTGACCCAGCCGGGCTGAAGTGACACAGCTTTAATCTTTCAGCTCGGCCTTAAATACCCACATTTACCCCCCCAAGCGCCGGGTGAAGCCCCAGCCCCCCCCGGCAGAGCCATCCCAGCTGATGAAATGGCCCCTGAAGCAGCTTAGACACTCCTCATTATCAGGGGGGCATTAGCCCCGTTTCATCACCCTTAATTCATTGTCTCATTGGCTCCATCAGAGAAAGTTGGATTTTTAAATCCTTCAGCCAAAAACTCCTAATGGCCATTTCAGGAGGGGCCACTGCAACAGAATTATTGCGTTTATCCATTTGATTTTTAAAATCTATTTGTTTATTTATAAATTTATTTACTTATCAATTCATTTATTTATTTATTTTTCCTAGGGGAGAAAGAAAAGGGAGAAGAGAGGACAGGACAGGAGGGAGGGGAGCTCCTCCTGCTTTCCTGCATCAGGCAAGGATCTGTATGTATAAATATAGAAATATATATTGTATATAAGACTATAACACACGATATAAATACAAACATAACCGCAAAATCAAGGTAGAAATGCACCTATATTTAACGCACATAAATACAAGCTGCAGAAGCCCGTGAGGGCTGCCTGGGCACGGGCACTACGGCTTGGAACAGAGCGTGGGTGTGGCTGGAACAGGGCACAAAACGCTCCCGTGGCTTTCCCTGGTGGCACGGGGAGCTCTCTGCCCTCCTCTTCCCGAATTTTGGCAGCTGCCGGAGGAGCCACCTCCGTCCCCCGCCCCCTGGCTGTGCCCGGAGCTGGCGGGGAAGAGCCGGCAGCGCTGGAAAACTCGCGGGCCGCGCACTCATTAAAGCCCGACTGTTGCCGCTCCTATTCTTCCACAGCTTTTCCCTCCTCTATTTACCATTTACCAGCTCATCCATATGGAAGGCATGGCTCGCACTTCCCTGAGAACTGTACTTTTAGGACTAATTGGTTCGGGTAATTAATTTGTTCTACCTGCTGGATCAGATGGAAACGCTGTCCGTGTGCCCAAGGATTAGCACTTGTCTTTCTAACATCTTTCTTAATTATCTAATAGCATGGGTTGTGCGAATTCTGCCTCTATTAGAACACTTTTACTATTAACGGTAGTGATTGGAATTGTGATGACAACTCGATTTCAACAAATTAGAGCTTAAAATCAGGAGATGAAGGAGAAGCGCCTTCTTTTAATTTCCCTGAGTTTAACATCAATAATTAGAGCAATTTTCCGAGATGCGAACCGAAATTATCTCGGCTATGATGTGGTGTATCACCCTCATTTGAGCAAATTGACTCCGGGGAAATGAATGGTGCAGATTAGGGGGGTGAGGAATGGGGGGGGAAAAAAGAAAAGAAAAGACGACAGGAGGAAAGACCCAAAATTAAAAGTGTTGGCTCAACAGAGAGCGGGGTGGCAACAAAACCGTGACGGGATGAGAGGCTGAGCGCGGAGGGCGACAGGGGACAGGTTGGGAGCGCAGCGTGGCAAAGAGCCGCTGCTTTATCTCCCCCGAAGTTTTGGCTTTTTTTAAAAAAAAGTGGGGGGAAAAAAGGAGCTCCCCCTCCGTGTTTGGGAAAACGCCCCAAGCGCCGCGCTCGGCGCCGAGCGGTGCGCGGGGGAGGCTGCGCGGCTGCGGAGAGGCTCCGGAGCGGCTCCTCGCCCCCTCCTCGCCCCCGGGGTGGTTTGGGTGGCCCGGCAGGCCCGTCCCCCCCCCGCTCGCCATTGGCTCAGCGCGCAGCCCCCTTCCCACCGCGCCTCAAAGGCGCGCAGCGCCCCGCGCATCCCCGACCCGCCCGCCTCGCCTCCCCCGGCTCCGCCAGCTCATTCCTGGCTGGGGGATAGATACATATATTTTTTTTTTCCTAAATTATCATCTTTATTTATTTTGACTGCGGATTAAAAAAAAAATATAGATTTATTTATTTTCATCCTTCTTTTCATCTCTTCTCTGGCGGCCCGGGGGTGCAGCCGGCCGCCCCCTCTCTGTCCTCCCTCCCTTCCCCGCCGCCCGAGGGGCACAGAGCCGCCATGAACCTCAACTTCACGTCGCCCGTGCACCCCGTCTCGACGGCCAGGCCCACCTCGTTCTTCATCGAGGACATCCTGCTGCACAAGCCCAAACCCCTGCGGGAGGTGCCCGCCGAGCACTTCCCCGGCTCCTTGGCCTCCCGCGTGCCCCTCTTGGACTATGGGTACCCCCTGATGCCCACCCCGACCCTGCTGGCGCCTCACCCGCACCCCGCCCTGCACAAGCCGGAGCATCACCACCACCACCCCTATTTCCTCACCACCTCGGGTAAGTGCGGCCGCTCCTGCCGAGTTTGGGGCGTGGGGTGGGGATAAGAGTGACAGAGCCGCTCTGGGGCGGCCAGGCATCCTTCTACAGCCCTCGCCACCACCCTGGGGGCATCCCCCGCGGCAGGAGCCCCTCGCCCGGGGGCAGACACTTAGTTAGCGCGTGCCCGAAATCTCGAGGGTTTCCCTCTCTTTGCCTTTAATTTTAATTTTTTTTTTTAAATCACTGGTATTTTGGGGCCGATAACGCCGCTTTTCCCTCGCGTTGTCCAACCGGGCTTCGCTTTTCCACCTCCAGCAGCACCGCTGGGGCTCTGCCTCTCCTCTCCCTCACCCTGGGGCTCTGCCCGTCCCCGGGCCCGTTCCTTGCTCTGCAAGGAGAAAACCCCCAAAGTTTCCCGAGCCGTCTATCAGCGAAGCCGTGAAGGATCGCTTTCCCCTTCCCAGCCTTTTCCACGCTCTCCCGGTTTTTTCCATGCCCATTTCGTTGTGGTTTCGTCGCCGAGAGGGTTCAGGTGTTCCCGCCAGCCTCGGGTCCCCTCCGGTGGCAGCGCTGCCGGGGCTCCCTTCCCCTTCCCGGAGTGGGCTGGGCGGGGGAGAAGCGCTTGGAAAATCCCCCTTTTTTCAGCACAACACAAGCCCCGAACCCAAACCGATAAATCGACCTCAAAAACGAAATAAACGAAAAAATAACAAAAAAATTAAAGAGGAAAAGGGAGAGCCCATCCCGAGCCGCCGCAGGGCAAGTCCGACATTCCTAGGGGTTCCCCCCGGTCCTGGCTCCCTGCCCGACCGCAGCGCGGGTCTCCGCCGTGTGTCCCCCCAGGAATGCCGGTGCCAGCCCTCTTCCAGCACCACGCTCACGCCGAGCTGCCCGGGAAGCACTGCCGCCGCCGCAAAGCCCGCACCGTGTTCTCCGACTCGCAGCTGTCCGGCCTGGAGAAGAGGTTTGAGATCCAGCGGTACCTCTCCACGCCCGAGCGGGTGGAGCTGGCCACGGCCCTCAGCCTCTCCGAGACCCAGGTACGGGCAGCGGGGACTGGCTCTGGCACCTGTTCCCACCCCTCATCCCGTCCAGCGTCCCCAAATCCCGAGGAGCATCCCCACATCCCGAGGAGCATCCCCACATCCCATCCACTCAGCATCCCCCGGATCACTTCCAGCGTCCCCGCGTCCCGCGCTGCATCCTCGTGTCCCACTCAGCATCCTCCGTATCACATCCCCTCCTGAATCCCCACATCCCATCCACTCAGCGTGCCCGGGATCACTTCCAGCATCCTCACATCCCCTCCAGCATCCCCACATCCATTACACCCAGCATCCTTCTCCCTTCAATTTTTATTACTTTTTCCCGCCCTCATTTCTTCCTTCTTTCTGCCCTTTTCCCTCCTCTCCCCAGGTGAAAACCTGGTTCCAGAACCGCCGCATGAAGCACAAAAAGCAGCTGCGGAAGACGCAGGACGACCCGAAGCAGGCGGGAGGGGAGGAGAGCCGGGAGCAGAGCTCCCCCGAGCCCGAGCTGCCCGAACCGGCCGGCGCCGAGCCCCGCAAGGGCCCCCCCGGCCCTTTCCTGCTGCAGGACCCCGAGGACGAGGTGGACATCCTGGAGGAGGGGGACATCTGCGCCCACCGCCTCTAGGAGAGCCGGGGCCCCGCTGCCTCTCCTTGGCTCTGCCCCGGCCCCGCAGGCCGCCCCCGCCTCCCCAGCCTCGGGAACGCGCACAGGGAAGGGGGGCACGGCTCGGGAAGGGGGTGTGGATGCGGGGGGAGCCCCCTCCTCTCCCCGGGGCGAAGGTGGCGATGCCCCCGAGGCGGCCGGGACCCCAGGGTGCCACCGGTGCCGCCTGGCATCACCCCAAGCCTGGGCTTTGCTCGGAAATCTGCTGCGGGGGGAGCAAAACCGAATTTGCTTTAAGGTTTCCCCTTCCCTCCGAAGTGTCGGACTTTTCCTCGTTCCCCGAACTTTCCTCGGGTTTGAAATAAATGTATACTCGTGGCAGCATGTTGTGGTTCCTGGCAGCCGCAGGCAGGGTGAATTCCCCCCTCTATTCCCCGAATCCCCAAATCCTCGCCGCTCTTTCCGCGCTCGCCGCCTCCACCCCCAGTGCGGGAGGTCGGGCAGAGCTTCCAAGACGCGCATAAATAAAAAGATCTGTGAGAAAAGCCCTCGGAAGAAACAGGTAAGGCGAAAATTCCGCTTTATTTCATTCCGCTGTGGGGAAGGGAAGGGGGAGCATCACCCACAACTCGATCCTGCCGCGGTTGCATGGAGCAAACGGCGCTCCCAGGCAGAAAAATGGGATTTTCTACAGCTTGGAGAAGTGTGGGCAGCCTGATTCCTGCCCGGCTTCCAGCTGTGGATCCCGGATAATTCCCTTTTCCTCTGAAATAGCCCCGGAGAGGGTCCCGCGTTTGGCTCCTGTCCCCCCCGGCTGCATCTCCCCCTTCTCCCTGCGCTCGGCTGGAGCAGCCCCCGGCCGCACTCGCTTTGCCTTTACCTCCCTGCCAGGGAAATGCCGTTCATTTCCAGGTAAATTCCCATTTTTATAATTTATTTTTGGGTTTGGGCTGAGCTGCTGGCTGGGAAATACGCCGGGAGCGCGGCGGAGGCTCCGCATCTCCGGGGAGATGTTGGGATTTGGGAATTTCCCCGGTAAAAACCTGGAGCAGGGGCTGTGCTGGCTTAGATATTCCCTGGGCAGCCCCCGCTGCAGCAGCAACACGGCGGCGTGGCGGTGTCTCGTTAGGTTATTTAATTTATTTCCGTATTTTTTTGGTTTTTATCAGGAATTTCATTTGGTTGTCAGGCGTTCTTAGCACTTTCAGGGCGTTTTGGGTTACGGGACACGTCGTTCTGTGAGGGGAAAAGGTTTAATTTTCCTGTTTAATATATAAAATATAGCTGATTGAAATGTGGATGTTTGCTTCCTTTTTGTGAGTCTGCCTGTCTGTTTCTTACATGAAAAATAATAAAGATCCCACGTTGTCTGTAGAGGAAAACTCCCAATCCCCATCCACTTATCCGGGAAAAGCTGCTCGTCTTTAAAAAACCCTTTCAGGACAATAATTTACACCAACAAAATGCCACCCACCTCCCTAAAAATCAGGATTCAGAAGGCAAAGCAGCCACTTTGCTCCCGAAAGCTCGGCGTGGTTTGGGCAGAGCCGGCTGGGAACGCCGGGGCTCTTCCCTTCTCCCACCTCCCGTGGGCAGGGATGGGATGGGAACTGGAAAACCTGGAAATTTGACCCTTTTCCTGTGTCGCCCCCCGAGAATTTTGCTCCGTGCTCGTTGTCAGCCTCCTCTGAGCTCGTTTTGGTGGGAATTATTAAAAAT
This sequence comes from Oreocharis arfaki, assembly GCA_013398015.1. Classification (NCBI taxonomy): domain Eukaryota; kingdom Metazoa; phylum Chordata; class Aves; order Passeriformes; family Paramythiidae; genus Oreocharis; species Oreocharis arfaki. The sequence goes on along the minus strand of VZRR01009621.1, from coordinate 235,120 downwards.
GATACCAGAGAAAAGCTCTACGTGATATTTATGGCATCACAGGTTTTTCACCACGGCTGCCACTGCTGTTCCCAGGGTTGGGAATGGCTCGGGGCCGGCCCGGCTCCGCTCTGGGGGGTCAGGGACAAACCAGATCGATGAGAAAAGGTCAAAATATGACTCAAAGAACCCTCAAATCTCTGCTGTTTCTCCCCTGCCACTCCAGGACCTCCCTTCCCAAAGTATTCCCGCTGATCAATAAACCAAACCCCACCGCCATCCTCACCTCTGGGCGGTTTTGGGCACCTTGGCTGACAATTAAAGCTACAAATCACCTTAAAACCTGATTCCTCCGTGACAAACACAGGCAGAGCGTGAACGTTCCCAGCCCAGGGATGTCCCCATCCCAGCTGTGCACGGAGCCTCGCAGGGGACAGGGAGATTTGGGAAACAGGGAGATTTGGGAACAGGGAAATTTGGGCACGGGCTGCTCATCCCACAAAGTTTGGTGCTCCAAACTCTGAAACTGAGACAGCGGAAGGAAACAGCCACTGCCAGAGAAATTCCCTGTGTCACCAGCCAGCTCCCGGCCAGCTGGAAGCAATGCTGGAGGTGGGAAAAGGTAATTTCCAGCCTGAGCAACGTTTTGGGAAGAGGTTCTTGGAGAACGGAGATGGTCCTGGGAAAAAGGAAGGGCTGGGGAGGAGGTTTTTTGTTCCTAGCAGAGATTTTTCTCTTGGAACGAATGAAATGAGGTTTAATTCGTGCGTCCTGACTTATTCCGTGGTAGCAGCCGGCTTTTTCCTGCTCTTCCCAAGAAGCTTGAGGAGCAGGGGAGAGATTTAGAGCTGCTTTCTCTCTTTTCTTTTTAAAAAAATATTGAATGTGTTCATTTGGGGAATGCTGGAGTGGAAGAGGGTTGCAGGAAATAATTCCTGGCAACAGGAAATGTCGGTGGATTTCCTATTTTTCAAGAAGATTGATTTTGATTAAAATTCTTCAGTGAATTTTTCTGGAATGAAATTGTGTTCTGGAGATTAATTTCAGACCTAATTTTTTTTTTCTTTTCAATACAGAAAATCAAAAACCAGTCTATAAAATCCTGCCATGAAACTTTGCCTTCTTGTTCAATTTTGAGCGTTTTCCTGCGTGCTCCCTTAAACATTTTGAACTTTTATGTGTCTGCAAAGCCGTTCCAACCCCAATTCTTCCATTCTGCGGCCAGAGCTCCACAAAAGCAGATCAGATATGGGTTGTAAGGGCAGCTATAGAGCAAATAATTTGCAATTTCTTGCTGTTGAACACACGTGGAGGTTCAGCACCGTGGGGAAGGTGCAAATAACCCCGGCCAAGCCCAACAACGACCTGGGCATGATGTGAAATTCTTTCTGTGCTTCCTCTCCTCACTTCTCTCTGCTGACTGATGGATTCAGTGCGGTTTTTTTATCACTGATGTCCTGAAGTGCAGCTCCTGCGGGTGTGGGCCATGCTGAGGAGCTTTTCCTCTCTTCCAGTCACGACAACAAACAGCGTCACCTTAATCAGCTGCAAACTCCTGCTTGGATGGTCTCGGCTTTAAAAGTGGCTGATTTTGGTCTTGGATTTATCTTGTTCCTAGAGCTTGGATGAGACGCTGGTGGCTGCACTGCAGGGGTGCCCGGGGGTGGGCACAGCTGCTGCCAGCGTTAGTGCAGGGGCAGCAGGGCTTGGGAAGGGCAGGAGGGTGTACATGCGTGTCCCTGATCCCACAGGTGCCTTTTCCACCCGTGAGGGCGCATTTTTTTTCAAGGCAGAAGTTGTTTCTAAGGTTTTATGATCCAGGTTTGTGCTGCCAGGAGCAAGCTGAGCACATTTGAGCCGTTCCTGAGACCGCTCCAGGTGCTTCCCTGGGCTGGGGTTCCCTGGTGTCGTGCAGCCTGCTGGCTCTGCTGTGGCTGCAGGACAAACCCTGGAGGGCTCCCAGGACACAAACCCAGCTCTGAGCAGCACCTGCAGCTCCCCACTCTGCACCTGGGATTGTGAAGATGCTCCTTCAGCGCCAGGATTTCGGTTCAGCATCACTTCGGATCCACCAGCGTGTTCTGCCTCAGCTCCCCGCCTTTACCCATCGCTGGCTTCTGTCTCCAGCTCCTCCTCACACCAGAGCTGCTCCTTTCCTCACATTCCTGCTTTTTGTCATGTGGAAAACACTTAGGTTTGGGCAACAAGGGAAAGAACGGATCGCTGGCAGGAGATAACAACAATCAGGTGCTTGGGTGGTGACAGCAGAGCTCGTTCATGGCTGTTGGAAGCACTCAGTGACTGCAGGAGTTGGGCAAAACCTCATCTGCTTTCAGTCCTCACCTTTTTTTTAGAGCTGTAAAGATGGTTTTGCCTTATTTGATGTTTTTAATTGACAACCATTCATGTTTTTGTGGGCTCAGCAGCCTGTTCGTGCCGTTTGTGAGGTGCTGGGAAGCCAGCTTTGGTTATTTTTGGAAGAAACACATCGGGGCTGATATTGCAGCAACATTTTGTGGGTGGAACTGCCCCCAAGGCTTCACTCACTGAAGATCTCAGCTGCAACACTTCCAGAACCTCAAATATCAAGAAATGACGGCACCGGAAAGGTCTTGCCAGGAAAATGTTGGGAATTTCCATGGATGGTGCACACAGACACCTCCCTGTGCTCAGTGACACCACGGGACCACGGCAGGTTCTGCTCCCACTCAACCCCTCCCTCAATACTTAATTCAACACTCAAGGCTTGTCTCTTACTTAAATATTTTGCCTTCCTAATCTGAAAGACATCAAATTTTGGCCTTTGTTTTTAAGCAGGTGGATGCTCCTTGGCCTCCTTTCTGTGCCACCATGTCTGTGAAGTGCAGGGAAAATCTGAATTAGTATTGAGGTAGATGGGAAGATTTTCTTTCCACGTAAAAATGCCTTTTTCTGGGATATAAAACACCCAAAGCACCAGGATAAACAGAATTTCTAAGTGGTTTGTGAGATGATCATCATCAGTGTTTATTAAAAAACCCCAAAAACGGCATGCTCCTCCAGCTGCAGCATCATAGCCAAGCTTAGCACAGCTTTAGTATTTAAATATTTCTGGTTCATTCATTGTTTTATTTAAAAAAAAAAAACAAACAACAAATGAACACAACACCCCGCCAGGAATCCCCCTAATTTATGGGAGGAGGATGCCAGCGAGGGAGGAAGGTGATCAATTAAGACATTAAGCATTTTGCACCACATGGACACATCTGCATGGCAGCCAAATAACGCGGCCATCAGCTCATTTTCACGGGGCTGTCGCCTACTTCAACTCGGCGCCCAGATCAAAGAGAAAATGTCTGCTTGCATTTTCTAATCAGAAAAGGGATGCTAATTTCGGTTCCTTAATGTGTGGTGATAAGAGACTTCTTCAATTAGCTGAATTCTATAGCCCAGCAAATAAAATAAAAGGGGGGATACAAAGGGAGTCAGGCTGGGAAGGCAGAAGTTCTCATTAAATCAAAGGTCCAATATTCATTACCTCCAGCATCTGGGGCTAAACACTGAACATGGAGCTCATCAAAGGGGGGTTTAATGGGTTAAATTGAGAATATAATCTAATTAAAATATTAGATACGAGTAAATAGCTCTTTGATATTCATCTGAAGGTTTCATTAAAACAGGCACTTGAGGTTTGGATTAAGGGGGGATTATCACTTTTAAGCAGGAACAACAAGTTGAGGTGCCCTGAGCAGAGATGCTTCAAAGTGTTACCGTGTGGTTGGAAAAATCAAAGTAGGAAAGCAGAGCATGGAACCATTTCCCAGCCTGGCAGAGCCCCAAGGAGAGGGGAAAGAGGCTGAGGAAGAGGAAGGTTCTGTCCCAGAAGCTGGAATTGGGTGCTGGAACTGACAAAAATACCATGGAAAATGTTCCCCCTGCAGCTTGACCCACGTTCCCATATTGGATAATGCTTCTTCCACCAAGGCTTCCCAAAATATTCTCACTATTTCTCAATATTCCCAAAAATGCCCTAAATTTCCAGCTGTGAGTCCGAGGGGCTGATTCAGCAGCTGGGGGAGAGGTTCCTTCCCCTTAGGAGAGGTTTAAAGCAAAGCCCTGCCCCTTTTCCCTGAGGAGGGGCAGGGTGGGGATCACTTCTCCCCACATTAAATTGGGAGCTTCCCATAAAAAGGAGACCAAATAAATGGGATAAAGCAATTCTACACCATCACAAGGTGGTTGGGGTTTTTCTCAATATTCCCCCAAAATGTCCTAAACTTCGAGCTGTGAGTCCAAGGGGCTGATTCAGCAGCTGGGGGAGAGGTTCCTTCCCCTTAGGAGAGGTTTAAAGCAAAGCCCTGCCCCTTTTCCCTGAGGAAGGGCAGGGTGGGGATTATTTTTCCTCGTATTAAATTGGGAGGCTCCCACAAAAAAGACCCAAAAAATGGGATAAAGCAATCCCACACCATGACAAGGTGGTTGGGGTTTTATTTTCCCTTTTACCCAGCCTGTTTTCCAGGAGATTTTAACCCAAATTCCCTTGCTGTGTGCCCTAATCACATTTCATATGCTGACTTAATTCACAATTTACTAAGTTAAAGAAATGGAGGCATCCTAAGAAACCCATCTGTTTGTTGTTATTTTTACAGCCTTAATCTGTTAAAAGCTCTTTCCTCTCAAACATGCAGCTCTCAATTACCCTTAGTTACCCAACATATTTTCCAACTGCTGCTGGCTGATCCCAGATTGTCTGCAAGCTCAGCCAGGACTTGTTTGGAATTTTCTTGTCCCACATGAAGCTTCAACATTCTGGGCTGGATGTGGAAACTCTTCACTGAGAGATAACACAGCACCAATTCAATAATCAGCGTTGTGTCCTTACCAGCTGCTGAGTTTGGTGAGTGATTGTGTTCTCTTTTTTCAGTAGGAATGCATTATTTTTGCCTTTATTTCTGGCCAAAAGTTTCCTCTGCACTTCAGAAAGAGAAATATTGCTTGTGTTCATGTCATCAGATGAAACAAGTTTATTTTTAATGTTTTGTAGATATATGTTTAAAAATGATCCAGCTGTGACAAACCAGGAGCTGATTGGTCTGAAAAATGCAATTTCTGGATCATTTATTTCAAAGGAAAAGAACAGAGGACCAGATTTAAAGTGTTATAAACGGAAATGGTCAATTTAATTAAACAAAACAGGTACAAGTGGAACCAATTTTACCATTTAAAAATGGTTAAACTTAAGCCAGTTTAAATTTCAGCGGGCTGGGAAATCAACACGTGATGCTCACAGCTCAAAATAAAACAGCTCAGGCATTTTTGCCTTGAAGAGATTTCCCAAAAACCTATAAGATATGGAGGGCTTCAAAAGCAGCCACGACTTCCTTCTCCTTCTCGTGCCTGCTCCGCAAAGATTCCAGGGATGGGATTTGGGGTAAATTGGTTCCATTTGGGGCCTGGGGCAGAACCTTTCCCTCCTTCACCTCTTGGTCTGATTGCCTCGTGATGAAAGTCTTTGGTCTTGGAATCTTCTTGGCATATTCCAGAGCCTAAAACCAGGAAAATTGGGGTGACTGATTCAGAGAAAACCTGGCCAACATTTCCAAGAACTTTCAGGTGGGTTGAGTAAGATTTCTCTGAATTCCTCATCTTGTTTCTGACAATTCAATGCCAGATGATTCAGTGGTGACTGCAAAATAACCCAGCCCAAGATTTGCTTCCTGACACCACTGGAGGCCACCTTAGACACCAGAGAAGTGTTTTTATTTTCAAAAAGGAAGAGCAACACAGATCTGTTAAATTTATAAACATTTTTTCCCAGTCTCATGCAGCCCTCAGGCAGGAGTTTTGCAGGTTAACAGGACAAGCTCAGGTTCTACTGCATGATGCACTTAACTATCAAAATATGAAGGCAAAATGATGCCTGGAGCCTGGAAGGCTGTCCTTGGAGAGGGAATGGAAGGAGTATCACAGAAATCCTGGAAGTGGCAGAGCCCTGCTTTAACCTGGGGTGGGGTTTGGTGCCTGTGTTTGTTGCACGGATTTGGAAACACCTCATGTCTCCAGTGCCAGCTGCATTATCTCCTGCTCCTGCTGACAGTGTCTGGGATGGTTCCCAAAAGAATCCAAACCCCTTTTTGACATCCAAACCATGCAGCTTTGTCTCTCAGTGGTTTATGTTTGGGAATAAACGCAAGGAACTGAGGAATTCTGATACTGAACTCCTCAGCTTTGTGCTGGAGCCTGCAGTCCCCACTCGTCACCTCGCAGGAACACCCTTTAAAGGGACCCAGTTCTTACCTTCTGCCTGGCCACTGATGACACCTGGGGTTTTGCAGGTAACCTCTGAACCACAATAATATTTTTCATGTTATATTCATTAATTTGCTTGGAATATTCCTTTTGCAGCTTTAGCTTCTGTTTCTGAGGAGAGCAGAGAAGGGGTGTGGAATGAAATGGCTCAGGGGGATCCATCAATGAAACCCCTTCCCCACCAATATTCCATTTCCACCTCCGCTGCTGTTCAACCTGGCTTGGCCATTGATCCTTCAGCAGCACACAACAGGAAACCCTGATAAATGGCATAGCTTTTTTTTAGTTGCTTTTCCCTTTTAAGAGCTTTTCCCTGCGCTGAATAGAGGATGGAGCTCAGCAGAAATGTGACAGCTCTGTGTTCATCCTGAATGTCCTGAGCAATCTGTCTCCATTGCACCAGAGGGCAGCCAGATATTTCCTTGTGTTTGCACAATTTTACTTCCACTTTGAACATTTGCTGGATCTTGCACTGGGAATGACAACTCAGCCACATGAGTGTGTCATTTCCTGATGTGCAACCAGCCCTGATGAATTCCTGCTTCTGGATTTTAAAAATTAGAGGGTTGAAATTATCCCCAGGACACTTGTTTTTCCTTTTATTTGAATTTTTCTTTAGGATCTCCAGCTAGCCAAGGATATAAAGTCCCAGATAATCATAAATTGCTTCTCAGCAGTGATTTCTCTGCCACTCTCCTCTGCCTAAATTCACTTTTAGGTCACTCACTTTCTCTTTGATTGCTTCATAGTCAGGTCCGAGGCCTCCGAGCTTCATGTTCAGATTGATGAAATATTTTGAGCTACACAGCTGGGAAACAAACAGCAAACAGGTTTTCCTTGATATGATTTCACAGAGAGAATAATTAAAGAAAATCTTGCAGTAGAAACTCCAGGATTTAATTTGCAATCTCAGCCTTACCCCTGGCACGTCTCATTTTAAGTAAGTGACCAACAGGATTCAGTTAATGGCACAAGTCAAATTTCCTTTGGATCCAGGAGTGAGATTTCCAACTATCCAAGTCACAAAGTGATATTTCCTCAGTCAAAAACGACCTTTGGTGAGCTTTATTTGGAAACAGCTCAAAGCCACCCATTTGATGGGATTAAAATGAGACTCCAAAGAAACTCTTGTAAGAGAAGCAGATAAAATCACCTGATTTTGGTGGCAAAAGATTATCAGATTATGGTGGTGACAGTAACCTTTCCTTGTTCTCAAAGCTGCACTGGAAAACTGCCCACAGACAGCTGAAAAATCCATGTTTTGCTGCACAGCAAAGCTTCACAAGTGCACAGTGAAGGCAGGAGTGGGGGGTGATGCCATCCCAATACTTCAAGACATTACACCAAGACCCCAATTGCCTCTATTATATTTTTATTCCCTTTCAAGGCCACTGGGTTATTTTTAGAAGGGAATTATGTTTAAAAAACTTGCCAGTGAAGCTCATGATGATCAGCTCTGTAGTAATTTCAACCACAGAGTAATGCAGGATCACCAATTTCAATATGCAAATGAAATGGGCATTTCTTCAAAACCCAGGTTCAAGTTGAACTCAGCTGCAGAGAAATGAATTCCACGTAGTAAATTTCCTATTTGAGGTTTCCTTGTGTCAGCTGCCCCTATTCTTACATGCTGTAACTCACTGATTTTTAATTTTAGGTACAGTGAGGAGAGCATTTAGCTGTGCCCCACAAAATCAGGGTTTTCTTGCTTTGGCAAGTGCATTTGTTTATGAGGAAAAGCTGGATTTTCCTGGGAGACACAACCAGTCTGATTCTCTGGGCATTCCTCACATGTGAAGCGTGAGAAAACTGCTGCAAACACAGGGCAAGAAACAAAGGTTTGAACAGAGAGGGAAGGAAATCTGCCCTTCAGTTACCATCATAATCCTGCTAATTCTTCTCAGAGGCACTCAGGCAGCAAGACCCAAACTGCCTCCTGGATGAAAGAATTATTCCAGCTTAGTTTGTCTGCCCTGAGACTTGGAGCAAACTTCTCAAACATTGGATTTGTCATGGGCAGCTTTCTGCTGTCCCCCTGCAGCTGTGTGGAGTGCTGACACCAGGAAAATCGGACACACAGAGGAGACAGAGAGATCCAAGTTTTTAATAAGGACCCAAATGGGATCATCAGGAGGCTTGGAATAATGTTTATGCCGTTAGCTTTACAAATCCTCTAAGTTTGGGGTTGGAATCCCTTGGAAAGGAGGGGATTTGAGCTGGCCAGCAAATGAGCACGAGCAGGATAATGGATGGCTCAGATCTGAAGGCAGGCTGCCTGCTGCTCCACACAAACAGCCTGACCCTAAATAATTTTATCTGTGGATAACTTCCAGGACAAACACTGCTCTGTGTGTCCCTGCAGCTAATCCAGCCTGACCCAGGGAGAGCTGGTGGATCCCTTTGCTCTTTGGGCTAAAATGATTTCAGTGTCTGTTTCCACCTTTGTTCCATGGTTTTGAATGCTCTGCTGTGTGCCCATGTGCTTTTTATAACAATGAAATATTTCTCAGGTCTCATTACTTTTTTCCACAAAGAACTTTGGATTATCAAGAAAAAAATGTTAGAGGGGGAACAGAAATGGTAAACCACCCAACCCACACCTATTTCCTCACCTTCTTGCTGGCTCTGGGCTGGCTTTGCTTTTCCATTTGCAGCAGAGATCCTTCTGAGTTGCTCCGTCTCATTTTCCTTGGATTTCCTTCAGCTCTTCCTGAGTCTCCCTGTGAACCCCCCTGTCCCTGGGGCAGGGCAGGTGGGAGCAAACTCCACAACCACCTGTCAGCAAAGTCATCTCTCAAACCAGAAATTCCTGGCTGATGTTGCTCCATTTCTGTTAAACGGGAGGTTCCACAAGAGGCTGTTGGTGAACTGTGAAGAAAACATGGAAAAGGCCTTAAAAATGAGGGGGAAAAGAGTAAAAACCTTAATTTACACACAGCAGGGAGCTCAACAAACAACCTGAATATGGAATATGGGAAAGTGGAGATGGGGAGATGGGGATTTCACAATAAATGACTTTGCTTGCATCCAAGTGGATGGAAAATAAATGGAAAAAAACCACAAATGGGGAAATTTCAGCCTGATGCAAAAGCAGCTGAAGCCAACAAAAGGCTTTGGGTCAGGCCTGCTGAGCACTGAAAGAATTATTTGTTTATGTGAAATAAAAACTTCACTTTTTTTTTATCAAGACAGGTGAAATTTGACATAATTGAGGATTTTCCTGCTCTCCCTTTTAGGGACAGGACTGCCCCTGGGTAGTCACCCTGCAAAGCCAGTTTTGCTACAAACTCTGAGTTTATGCACAATGCCCTTTCCCATCTATATTTGAAACTTTTCCTCCCAGCCTCCTAGAAGGAAAATTTCAACTGGGGGAAATTCCATGCCTGGAGGACAGAACTTCGCTTTTCCAATGCCATATTTAAAAATCAATAGCTACAATGAATCTTCAATTAGTAATAAATCATAATGGCAGCAAAATAACATCATACTTCGGATTTTACAGCATTTTCTTGTCCATTTGTTCATTTTTCTGGGCATCACAGCGTTATGATAATATCACTTTATCACTTAAACCCTTACCACAAACTGTCCTGATACCTGTTATCCTCGTGAATATGATTTGTGAAATCTTGAAGTGGTGCTTGATCCTTCACCCTTTCTTGAAAACTTGCATTAAAAATAGATGAAATACTCCTTAACTTCGGATGTGCCTGACCACTGGTGCTGTTATCCCTGGAAAAATGCTGCCCAGGGCTGTGGTTGGTTGAGTGTTGCCGTGGAATTCCACGAGGAGACTCACGCTGGTATTTCTTGCTCTCCTTGCTGGGATACTCTGGGGATAAATCCTCTGCTGGGTTAAAATTAGGGAATAATGGGAGAAAACGCTGGGTAGATGTGGCAAAATCTGTGTGGATTGAATTTGGGAAGTTATTTAAGCCAGTTTTGGATTTTTCTGCTGGGTCAGGGCCGACAGAAGAACTCGGATTCAGCCATTCCTGCTCCCCTGCAGTGGGAGCATCCTGAAATCCTGGGATTTCCTGGTGCCAAGGCTTTGCTTCTGCTGCTCCTCCTGGGAGCTGCTGGCCATCACTCCTTGGAAAAGCTCTTCCACTCAGAGTCTGGCTGGATTCTGTTTTATTTGTCTGGGAGAACTTGTGCTGCTCCTGAAACAAGTTAGCAAGAGCTGGGTGAATTTCAGCGGTTGGTATTTTAGATATTCCTTAAGAAGTTTCATTACACCCATCCAAATCCCTCTGTGCTGCCTGCATCTCACCCTGCTCATGGCTGGACTCAACCCAAAATTCAAATGTGGAGGAACTCTCAGGCCAGAACAGAAGCAGAGATGTTATTCAGGTGCTGCTCCATGAATAATTCTGCATCAAAACTTAATGGCCTGAGACAAACCCTGCAGCACTGAGACCTAAACCAGGTCCTTGCAGATGCAAACCAGGTGTAAAAGCTGAAGCTACAGGAAATGTGAAACGAGGGAAATTTATCTGCAGGAGGGGCTAAAATAGGTGCCCTGAAGTGCCCAGGTCTAACCCTGTGGACAAGTGGCACCTCCTTGTCAACCACCTGCAGAAAATCCTCCAAAAATCCAATCAGTTCTTTTTCTGTACCAAATTTCAGGGGGAAATAGCTCTGTACACACTGTTACACCGGCCCATGGTGGAACAGACTGATGCCAATTACATAAATAATCTTATTGCTAAACCAAGCACTCCTCCCTGCAAAAGACAACCCAGATGATAAAAATTCAAGAATTTAAGCCCACCAGGACTGCTGCTTAGAGCCAAACTGCCACACTCTCAATCCGAAATCCATCTAAATTTATCTCTTTCCAACTACAGCATCAGGTGCTGCCCACTTGGAGGAAAGACTGGGATTTCCTTGTAGGGAATCCACAAATCCATTCTCAGCCCATTAAATCTCTGTCAGGGCAGGAATCCTCCATCCCACCCTCCTGTCCCTCTGGGGCTTTTTTTTGTGAGCAACCCTTGCACTCAGAATAACTTGTTAAGGGCAGGTGTGAAATCCACACAATTCCAGGAGGTTTTGGGAAAAGTTTTAGCCCTGGCAATCCTGACTCCTGGAGCTTCATGTCCCAGCATACTGAGGAATTATCTATTTTGGCCTGCTCTCAGTTTGGCTCCTGCCAAAATTGTTCTGTATTTAGGAGATTATTTGGTTGATAATCTAAAATTACAAAGTAGTACATGGTTGTTTTTGATGGTTTGGGAGGATTCTGAGCCAGAACTTCACTATTTCTGCCTGTTTTGTCCCCTAAAATGAAGAGGGAGTTAATTAATTGCCACAAACCAGAAAATGCAACCAAATAATCTCCCAAATAGATAATAATTTTGGCAGGAGCCAAACTGGGAGCAGGCCAATGTTTCCCCATTTAAACGACAAAATAAATAAATACCTGAAATTTCATTCTGAAATTTCATGTACAATGCCATCTCTCCCAGTGAACAGCAGCACAAAATCCTGTTTGTATTCCACAGCAGTGCAGCTCCCAATCTTTAAATTCCAGAATTTAAACAGTGCCTGGCTCACTTCAAACCCTTGCAGCACACAGAGAGTAACTGGGTTTGCCAAGAAGAATCCTTGGGGTTTTTTTATCAGTGATGATAACCTGGTCCCTTTATTGCTCCAGACACTGAACCATTGCATTGTTTAAAGGGCAGCATAAATCAGATTTACAGATTTAGGAGCGTGGAGGAAGTGAGTGCAACTTCTGCTTGGAACATTTCCTGGTTTCTGGTAATTAATTTACTCCCCCTTAATTTTAGGGGACAAATCAGGTAGAAAGAGGGAAGTTCTGGCTCAGAATCTTCCCAAACCACGAAACACAACCACGTGCTACTGTGCAATTTTCCAAATTGCAATAATTTGGAAATTAAATAATCTCCTAAATAGATAATAATAGATGCTGTGAGCTCAGAATTCCTTGGCATTTTGCCTTAAATGTATTCAGTACATAAAGCACACGTGCATTAAATGATGGTGATCATCTATTGATATATATTCAAGGATTTATTGCCAGTAACAGGGACTTGGAAAACAATGAGATGACATCTTTAAACATTGAAATTGAGTGCTTTTATAGATAGATTTCAATTCTTAAATTCTATTGAATTTCAATTATTTAATTCTCTTGGAAAGGAACCTTGAGCTGCTGTCCTTTTGGGCACCATTTGTTTTCAGGCTTCATCTTCCCAGTCTGGAATGCTGGGACACTCTGGAGTGGTTCTTCATCAGCTGGGGTAGGATCTGTAACCTAAAAACCAAGAATGTTCATGGCCCCAGCACAGCCAGATGAAAAGATTTTAAAATCTTGGGGAAATAACGAGAAATAATTCGTGTTCTATCAAAATTAAAATGCTGAAGTCTGGCATTAGAGAACGGCCAACAAGGAGAGGAACGGTCAAAAGAGAAAAAGAAGCCAAACCCAATTAACAGCTGGGAAGGAGGATTCCTTCTACTTTTAAGAGGAAAAAAGGAAAGGAAAATTGCAGGAAGTGTGCAGCACAGAAACCTTCTTGTAACTCTCAAATGCCTGGGCTCCTCCATTTCTGTGAGAGCCACTGGATGCACCTAATAACAGAAAAACAGCCAGAAACCATCCCTGGCCAGGCAATCAGACACATCCCAGGCCTCAGCAAGAGAGGCTTGCAGGAAAACCTGGCAGAACACAGTAATGAGGGGTGAAAAGCACAAGGAGGAGCTGCAGGAATAAAGCATGGAATGCACAGAGCCCAGCAAAACAAGCTCACAAACAAGGATATCTTCTTCAAGGATATCTATCAAATTTAACCAGAGCAAGTTTTTGAGGGTGGCTGGTGGCACTGCACAAAGCCAAGTGATACCCTTGTAAATATACCAATAACTAAATTTTTTCTTGAAATAATCAAACTTTTTTTTTTTTAATCTATAAAACTGCAGGAAATCCAATTTTTAACATTTTTTAATTTACATTTTTTTGTCCCAGACTATCCTGCTGAGTATTTTAGTTGATGAAGTGTGTTGGGCAGTGCCACTGTGACAGAAACCTGTGGCACAGGAACCTCTGCTCCACTGCAGAGTGGCCCCACAGGAGAACCTCCACTGAGAAGATATTTGTGACCAAGAGAATTATCAACTGAAAACCGTGAGTGGGAAGAAAATGTGGGAAGCTGAGCCTCTCACCTTGGGGGTAAGAGATTAGGACAGCTAAGAAAAGGTGGACAGGGTTTATTGCTGGCTTTATGGGTGATCTCATGGCTCCAAACTCAAGGTAAATCCCGTGAGTTGTGACTGGAGAAATTCACAAGAAAATTAAAAAATACCACAGAGGTTTTTTCCTGAGCTGTGCACAGACACAGCTTTGCAGTGAATAAGATGTTTTTGGTGGAACCAAGCGGCTCAGTGCATCGACAGAGTGCTGGGCAGGTAAAACATACTTCTACATTATCTCTTTGAAAGAGGAACAGGACACAACCTCTGCCAGCATTATTTTTTTTTTTTTTTTTGTGAACCATTCTATTAATACCAATCAAATTGAGAAAATGATCAAATGAAATTGCATTTTGAGAATCATAAGCTGTGTAATGCCTATTCTGTTAAATTGAGGCCCATAATTGCTTCTCCACTGAAAAGATACAACAAAGACAGCAATCATGGCATGTCATTATCCCAGACTGGCAAACCAGCCTTTGCAGGGAGGACTTCAAAGGCTTCTGGTTCTCGAATTGCATTTGGCTGCTATTGTTGAAGCACAGGCAATCTTGATTAGGTGTTTACACCGAGGGAAGGCTCAGTGCACAGAGAGTCTGAGTGCCTTGGTCTAGAGCCATTAAAAAATTGTACATTATGTTCCTGGCTTTGAAGTAAGGGGCTTGGAGGTAGGAAAGCAACTGAGATTGAGCACAGCTGAGCTAGATTGGGCCACTACTTCTCTTTCTGCCTCTCTCTCAGAGAAACTCATCAAGGGGTTCTTTAAGAATCAGGCAACACTGCGAAGGACTTGATGCTGTATAAAATGCTATAGAAATGAGTAAATACACAGCTCAGCACGGGTTTCTGGTGTGTTTTGGTACATCCAGCACAGAGATAACAGCTGTAAATGTTGCAGAGCGAGGCTGCAAATATTTTAACTCATCTTATGTCAGCTGTGCACCAAGTCCTGCCCTGTGGCTTCACTACCACAGCCCCTGGCAGTTGGCAGTGATCAGATCCATAAATCCAGCTTCAACCCCCTGCAAAGCTCCAAATAACCAGTTTAGGAAACAACAGTTTGGTTGGTGACGTGTGGCTCATTTGCTTCTTCACATCCTTGGTGGTTTTGCACTTTGGATGCAGTTTTCCCAGGTGAGGTGAGCAAAGTTGGCTCCTGGAGCACCGAGATGCTCCCCTCAGGCCTTTCTTTCACCCTTCCCAACAAGACTGAGCCATGGATATCCAGATTAGGAATAAGCAAATACTTCTGCCTGTCCTGCAGCAAATCCAAAGGTGGCTGACAGCAGGTGGTGATGCTGCTCATGGAATCACAGAATTATGGAATGCTTGGGTGGGAAGAGACCTTAAATCTCCTCTTGCTCCACTCCCTGCCATGGGCAGGGACACCTTCCAGTATCCCAGGTTGCTCCAAGCCTTGTCCTGGAACACTTCCAGGGATGGGAAGTCCACAGTTTCCCTGGAGAACAAGCAGCTGCAGCTGTATTGACTTGTCTAAGTTAGGAACTCACTTTCCAACACACTGCCTGGCCCTTGTGTGTCACACCTCTGCTGTCCCCACGGCCACTGCAGCAAGATTATTTTATCTCACAGCCCTGATTTTAACAGATTCCTCCGCCTGTTCCATATTTTTGAACAGTGTCTGCACAATGAAGTCCTGATCCCTGGCTCCAACACTTAGACAGGAAAGATTTCCAGAATTCCCTGAATAGAAAACATAATCATATCAACACAGCTGTAATTAGCATCCATCTACACTCATTATTTTTACCATCATCCAAATTAGAACTGAAAAAAAACCAAGTGCTCTTAATAGCTCTGCTAGAAAAACAATCCTGTCCATCATTCCTGCCACTGGAATGTAGTCAGAAAATTCTCTCTAATGCTGTGTCAACTCTTCATTAGCCTTGGCACAGGTGTCACTTGAAGCACAGAGTCCCTGGAGCTTCCCAAGGTAAGAATTTTCTGTGTGGAGTGATTCAGTGACCCCCCCTTCCCATTATGCATAATAAGCAGCAAGGAAAAGCAATAAACTCGTTTCTAATGGTTCATTAGGAACTGTAATTACATTTCCACTCAAACCTTCCCACAAGTTGGCTGACACTGTGCAGTCAGTCAGGACTTCCAGACACAAGTGCTGATGTCCAATATCAGATCTGGTCTGGGATCTTGAGGGGCTTGAGATGTCAGCCCATGGAAATCTCATGGAGTTCAAGGCCAAGCACAGTCCAGAGGAGATCATGGAGCTGCTCCAAGGGCTGGAGCCCCTCTGGAGCCAGGCTGGGAGAGCTGGGGGTGCTCACCTGGAGAGGAGAAGGCTCCAGAGAGACCTCAGAGCCCCTTCCAGAACCTAAAGCGGCTCCAGGAGAGCTGGAGAGGGATTTGGGACAAAGGATGGAGGGACAGGACACAGGGAATGGTTTCCCACTGCTAGAGTGCAGGGATGGATGGGATATTGGGAAGGAATTGTTCCCTGGGAGGGTGGGCAGGCCCTGGCACAGGGTGCCCAGAGCAGCTGTGGCTGCCCCTGGATCCCTGGCAGTGCCCAAGGCCAGGCTGGACATCGGGGCTTGGAGCAGCCTGGGACAGTGGGAGGTGTCCCTGCCCATGGCAGGGGAGGCACTGGATGAACTTCAAGGTTCCTTCCAACCCAATTTGCATTTGCTACATCAAGCAAAAGCTGGAATAAGCCATGGACAGAGAGAACCATTATCAAACTCACGTTGGCCAAGCAAAAAAACTGAGAGGCAGCACAAAAAGAACCAGTGATAAGGGGCAATGCAGACGCCAGGAAGGAAGAATTCTGAAGACATAATTTCCTCAGCATCAAGATTAAAAAGTAGTGTGAGATAAGGAGCTGGAATGTGGCCAGCACTGGGCTTGGGAGTGACTGGAGATTCGTCAATTATTCCATAAAGGCTGAACAAGATTCTCCCTGCAAATCAGAAGTTGCCACTTGCCTGATGGATTGCAAATCTGCTTCTCTCCTCTGCACAGCCAAGAGTTTAACACCAGACAAGCCTCAGCCTACACAAATTAGGGAATATACAAATTTACCCACCTGCCCTTGAAGAACTTGCTGCTTTTTATTGTGCAGCTCAAGGTAGGAATTCCTCTTCTCTGACTGTAACCCTAAAGTCCGTTTATTTTTCTTCACAAAGTTCTTTTTTGCTCTTTGGGGTGGATCTTGTTGATTCTGAGGAGGAAAAGCAGGGCCAGGATTATCTCTGGAACGAAATCCATCTGCAAGTTCCCTCCTTTTGGCTTGTGGCCCACCAGGTTCATTGCTGGCCACAACATCTGCTCCATGAAAGCTGAATAATTCTGGACCAAACTCTGAGAGTGAGTCCTGGGTCTTTGCCTCCTGTGGATTATTTTCCGAGGAGCCATCGGAATGGAGGTAAAATGAATCCAGTGAAAAGTCCCCGCTGCTTCCTGCAGAAACTTGGGGTGCTTTCTCTGCCTCAAAAAATCCTGCTCCCTTTTTTGTGCTCTTCCAGTGAGGGTTGTACCTCAGGCTGGAATATTTGTCCACAGGCTGTTTTTTCCTAATTAAAAAAACAAACACCGAATTATTTCTGCATAAATTGTACAAATTCTGTATTATTTCAGCTTGCAAACAAATGTCCTGCTGTGGCCAAGTGAATTATTTCAGTGCATTCAGATCAGGATCAGAACAGTTTTATCAAATATTTTTTAGCAGAAAATTTAGGCAGGGCTTACTCTTCCTTTTTAATTTCCATCACCAGTGAATGCTAAATTGATCTCCCATTCAGATCACACTGGAATACAATCATTATCCTAAATTTGGCACAGTCATTTTAAAGTCCTAGTAGAATCAGCTAAAAGGTGAAATGATAAATTGCATTATTCTGTTGTTTCCTTAAAATTATACAGTGTGCAAAAGGTAGTTTTTTGTTGTTCCTTCTTCAAAGACTCTGCTGAGTGAAATAAAAGTGAAATTCCTGGTAAAAATCAGTTTTTCAAGTGTCCTTTTGAGCCTGTCCAAGCAAGAACAGCCTCCAGCTCTGTATTCTTATTCTCTCTTCTCACCCCTATGATGCTTTGATAAAAAACTCCTTCTATAAAAGATTTAAAATCACTTTTTATTATAAAACAGGCTGTGATTAGATAAGAGTAGGAAACCATAAATGAGAGAGACCTGTGGGTTTGCCTATTTTCCTAACAAGTGGCCAAATCATTGCTTGGAATCACATTTGTCATAAAGCAAAGCCAGATGCTCTGCCTTAAAAAAATCCACATCAGATCCAATTTCTGATTTCAGATCTGATCCAAAGGGAGGAAAACCAACTGCAGGAGTCAAATAAATCCAAACAGGCTTCCAGGAGATGTGCAGGCAGGAGCAGGAGGAAAGAATGGGGGAGAAAAAAAAGCTTTAAACACTATTTTTTCTTCCCTGGACCTGCAGTACAGCCCTGGTTTCTTGGTGAATGTGCCAGAGGAACATTTACAGACACTGCAATCTGGTTGATTCTTCAGCTCCTATTAAAGAAATCTGCTGGAGTCCCCAAAGTGGGGCCTCGTTAATGACATTAACATTTCCATAAATCATGTATTCATCCTTTCTCAATGAGTTATGTGCCTCTGCCTACATTTCAAGTGGCTCCTAATAACAAAATAATCTGTTTGTCTTTGCTTTCCAGGTGAGCATCGGTGCCACGGTATCCTGGAGCTGATTTCCACCAGGGAAAACACCATTATTCCCAGCTGGCCAGGCACTGCAGGTAAACAGAACGAGGTGAGGCTGTTTTGAAGTGAGTACAGAAATATGTGAGCTAATTGCAATGATTGAAATGGCAGAGGATAATGCTAAAGAGTCCCTTTGTGCTGAAATGTGTGCACAGAACCCAATTGTGGGACTCAGCCCAGGTCACTGCACGGGGACAAAATGAGTGTGAAGAGCTCCTTCATCCCTAATCATCCGCAGACAAAAAGGGCACCTTTTATTCCTGCCCCCAGCTCGATGGGGAGGTTAGATGGACTCAGTGCTCCTCAACAAAAGTGTGGTGAGCAGACAGCAGATGCAGCATTTCCTCTTCAAATTCCGAGGTTGGTAATGGATGTAGAGAGGGGGTTTCATATGTATATGCTGTGATATTTGCTCTGCTTAATGGACTGCACTGGAGTACTTACTGGGCTAAGTTCAAACAAAATAAAATCAAATTTCCATTTAATGAAGAGCCTTGCATTCAGCACAGTATTCAGCCCAAAAAAATTACTAAAAATTAGAGCATGTTTCTAGTACAATTAACATCATTTGCACTCACAATAAAATATTCAATAACTGGCCATTTTGCTTGTTGAGGAGGTGAATAAAAGCATGCTATTAATCATTTAGCCTTCATTTGTTTGTCATTTTATTTTAAGTAGACTATTAAATCGGAACTGCACATTGTTATTACTTCGGGTTTAATGTAATCCCTTCAAACTCGAGAATTATTCCCAATTTATCCAGGGTTAAACCTTCCGTGCATATGACAGGATATTCAATTTTATTTTATGTACCCAGTTAATGCTTTCTGAAGGATGTTTAAGTGTGGCATTGAGGAACACGGGATTTAAATTATTAAATTAAAATAGCAATGTCAGAATTATTCTACTCCACTGAAGTTTAAACCTTACCTCCCACTGCCACAATTCTTTTGTTTTCCTTTCTTATTTGTGTCACACTCAGCTCCTTTCTCTTCCAAACTCATCTCCTCCAAGCTGTCCTCTTCCAAGCTGTCATCCTCCAGGATGTCATCAGGATCCAGCCCTACCAGCCCCTCGTTTTCCAGGATCCTCTGCTGGAGTCCCAGCTGGTACTGCCTCTCCTCTGCCAGGCTCTCGGAGTCGGATTCCTGGGAATCATCCGGGCTGGAGGCAGAGCTCCCTTTCCTTCCGGACGCCCTTTCCCACCTCGCAGGTTGGAAAACGGGTGGCACGAGGACTTTTGGAGGGACGTGGATTTTATTCATGTTGTAGGTGCGTGGGGAAGAGACTGAAAGGAATTTCACGTTTGAAGAATTCATCCCGTGTTTTGCACTGATGGTTCACGCCAGCTCTGTGTTTGGAGAACACATAAACATAAAACATTGTTCACCTTGTAATAATATCTAAAAGCTGCATTTTGGGTACTACCGTTGGCTTAGGTTCAGAATTTGGCCTTCTGTTATTCAGACAACTCTTTATTCTCCTCTGTCCCACTGATTCTCCTTTAAGCAGTGAGGTCAAGGTCTCTACATACCAAATACAGGATTTTTCGCTATGAAATCCCCACTATTGGTGGTAATAAATAATGCAGAAACAGCTCGTGACAAAGAAAACGAAGCTGAGACAAAGCATCTGTTATCAGTTAACTTTTGAAAGTTAAAATGCATTTTGTTTGCTCTCTTTATACAACTTCATACCCCCTGGACGTGTAAAAGCAGCGAGAAGGTGTGACAGGGAACACAGTGAGAACTCGAGCTCTTTCTGAGTTAGGATGAGAGTTTCTTCACACTTGGTTTAAGTGTTCAGCAGGCAATTGCACTGCCAGGTATTCACAAGGCGAAGCGGGAGCAAGGAAAAAGAGTGTTTTGTGCTGCAATGTGCATTAGTCACAGCCCCCTCTCCATCTCCCCTGTCCCTCTCCTCCCTCCCGTGTCCCTGTCCCTCTCCCCTCTCCTGTTCCCCTGTCCCGTGTCCCTGTCCCCTTTCACCCTGTCCCCTCTCCCATGTCCCTGTTCCCTGTCCTGTGACCCTCTCCCGTGTCTCTCTCCTGTGTCCCTGTCCCCTCTCCCGTGTTCTTGTCCCTGTCACCCTCTCTATTCCCTGTCCCCTGTCCCTGTTCCCGTGTCCCTGTTCCGTGTCCCTGTTCCCGTGTCCCTGTCCCTCTCACCCGTCTGTTCCCGGCTCATTCCCGGTCCCGGGCCCATTCCCGGACGTGTCGCACCCCCCCGTTGCCACAGCAACGGCGGAGGACGCCGGCCGCACCTACCAAGCGGGACCGGCGGGGGGAGCGCGGTTCC
>VZRR01009621.1:136252-205215 GCA_013398015.1 Oreocharis arfaki | reverse complement strand
GCAATGGGCCCGGCTGGTGCCAGCCAGACTTCGAGGGCACCACCATAAAAGGAATGGGGCTCCAGCCAATGAGAGCCCCGATCGCCTCAGCGACAGAAAAGGGCGGGCTCCCAGCTCATTACCAGGGGGCGTGGCTATGCAAACCAATACATTAATATTCATTAGGCCGTGACTCCCACGCAGGTATAAAAGGCGGGACCGCCATTTTGTGGGCGAGCCTATGTCAGCCACCACCACTCTCTCCGCTGTCCCCTTTTGGTTTGCTGATTTTTGTTCACAGTAAATTTTAATAACTCATTTCCATACCAGATCTGGGTTGTTTATAACACCGAGAACATAAATATATGTGAAAAAGAGACGTAACTGATGGAGAGGTGATTTCCTGCAAGGTCTTGTTAGCAAATAATCAGATTATTTGACTGGAAGAGGGGAGAGGAACTCTTACCACAGCCTGCTGTGGATTTTGAGAGCCTGGATATCCCAGCAGTAGAGGGTGGGTGGCAATAGCCCCATTTCCCACATCGATCGTCCTGATTTCCCACATGGATCAGCCCCATTTCCCACATGGGTCATCCCAATTTCCCACATGGATCAGCCCCATTTCCCACAGGGGCTCAGCACTGCGTTGGTTCAGACCCCATCTGAACCGAATTCCTGTGCACCGCACTGAGAGTGCTGAGTTTGGGATCCTGGGTTGCACAGGCCCTGTTACACACAGGACCGAGTTATTTCAACATTGCTAATGAACACTCAGCCCATTTATTCTTGTAACTAAGTAGGAAAAGAGTTCCTCATGACATTTTCTGTTCAAAAATATTGGCAATATTTGTGGGAAGTACCGGCGGGCTGGGTTGGTGTGGGTGGCAGGAGCTGCTGGCTGTGATTCCCACAGCAGCCTCAGAAGACCCTCAGTGCCTGGGCAGTTTCTATGGGAGTTGGGTACACAATTTGGCTGAATCTCAGTCATTATTGTCATTAAAACCTAAAGGATTTCACAAGGAATGCTGAATAGCTGCAAAGGGGGAAGGCCAAGGCACTCCTCATCCTTCAGAGCTGTCGAATTTGGACCAAAGGAGGAGAGAGAAGGACAGAGAGATGAGAGGTGGAGGGAGAGGAGGGGAATGCAGAAATCGCAACTTTGGCTTTGCCAGCGCATCTTAAAATCACTGCTTTTCCCCCAAAATCTCCTCCTGATGCACTGCACCGAATTCCATGAGTGCAAGAGTGCCCAGGGCCGTGAGGAACATCCACTCCTGTCTCCCTTAAAGCCACGAGTGGGTTCTGTGCTGATCTCTGCGTGCTGCTGGGAACTCCAGCTCTTTACTGGGAGCTCTGGTGCCAGACCCCTCCTGGGGGTTTCCATTTTGTCAGGGAATGATTTACTGTGACTTCTTTTCTGCCAGGAAGGGGCTGGAGCTCAAACCCCACCGAGGGAAGGAGTCACCCTGGCCAGGGTGGCAGTGAGGACAGCCCGGTGCCCCCCAGCCCCGGTGGAAAGTGCCACCACGCTGGGGTTTCACACTTACCCTTCTGGGCGTTGAGGAAAATGGTGAAACCGTGAGGGTTTAACCACTGCAGGGTAGAGTTGCTGTCGCTGAGGGTGCTGAAAGCGCAGTGGAGATTTAGGTTTTCTCCTTCCTTCAGAGTCACAGTGTCACTGGCAGCCCCTGGAAACCCCCCTGCCACGCACCAGGGGGGAAAAAAAGAAGTGGGAAAACGTGACATGAAGCAAAGCATCAATGTTTGGCACAGAGTAATGTGCCAATTTTCCTTTTTTTCAAGGGTTTTTCTATAGTTCTGCATTGCCAGTATAGGGGTATAAATAAATTACTGTCGTTGGACAGGTCATCGCAGGCACCGTGTGGCAAAGGTTTGGGATTTTCACCTACCAGCACGACCAGATTTAATTATTAAACCAGTTTTAGTTATTAGCCAAGAAAGCATTTCATTATTAGCCAAGAAAGAACTGGTAGCAGATGCATTTCATGCACTTTCTCCCTGTACTTAAACACAAACATTCCATGTTCAGTTATTCCATTACTATAACTAAATAATATTTAAGGTCCCTTCTGACCCAAACCATTCTCTCATTTTATGTCCCATTCTGGAGCTGTTGAACCTGATTTGCTCAGCGTGTGACCGAGCAGTGAATGCTTTTCCAGCACCTCTAAAAATAAGGCTTTTTTATTCAGAAATCATAATGCTACAACTGCTCGGAAACTTATTTTGAAAAAAACCCCACAAACCTGGCCTGGCACAGGTTACAAAAATGAAATTTCATTCTCTCTGCTCCCAGTTCATTTCACAGGCGGGCGGTAAAATGTGTTTTTTCTCTCCAGACATTCTAAGACAGATAAAACACTTCGTGAAAATATTTGATGACCTGGAATGAATTGCCTTCTCCAGACAAAAACCATGCCCTGGAGAATACTAAAAGCGGTGCCTGGGTTGGAGTTAAGTAAATGGGCAGCAGGAGAGTTTTGTTTTTCATTCCTGTTTTGTGTATTTTGATTTGATTTTCCCGGTAGCCGTTGGCTGCCAGTTCCCACTGCAGGCTGGGGAAATGAATCTTTCTGGGCTTCGGGGAAGATTTTCACGATCTTAAAAGTTTTAAATCCCTCAGAAATGAAGCTTTTGTTGGGCATTTTGCTGGAGCTGATTTTTTTTTACTGCTCGAATCAGACTTGTCTCTCTGTAGGACAGCAGTTTCTCATGGGGATTGTGGCTGTGCATGTCCTTGAGAGGAGCTGTGGCAGGAGGTGAGAGTTGTTTGAGAGGCAGCTGGGGGTTGTCTGTGGTTTTCCACAGGCCCCTCGGGTATTTCTGTCCCCGTGATGGTTTCCTGTCACCAACAGCAGCGTGGGGTCTGGCAAATCACACCTTTGGAGGTGCGAGTGGTGAGGCTGAGCAAGAAGAGGTGGGGGTGTTGTTTGCTTTAACAACCGGGGCATAAATGTAATTTCCATGGGAGACCACTGGAAAATGGGCTTCATTCAGAGCATGACTCACAGGGCAAATCTTCCCTGCACAGGGGCTCTGCTCTGCAGCCACTGTGGCCCACCCCAGCACGGTCACTGAGCATGGCAGATGTCCCCATGCCAGCGCCAGGGATGGTGGCTCTTGTACCATGTGGATCCCATGTGGAGAAAACACTCTGGCATCAAGTACAGTGATAGATTCACCCTCTTGGCAGGAAAGGGCAACAGTTTCCTGCTGGAAATTGCAGGATGCACTGAGCAGAGTGGTTCTACTCTGGTTGCTATTCTTGGAGCCCCCAGGAAGTGACTGAGAGCTCCTCGCACCGAGCCTTGCACTCAGAGCATCGGTGCAGAGTTATCTGTGAGCCTGAAGCCCACAGAGCCACGCTGTTTAATGAGTTATTTTTGTCCTGGCTGCTGACCTGTGAATGGAGCTGAATTAATTCTGTCTGGCCAAGGCAGCAGCTACAAATTCATCCTGCAGGAGTCTGTGGCAGAACTGGGGGAGAGGGGCTGTGCTGAGAATTAGCCAGGTGTCAGCAACAGCCCTGCAGTGGTTTCTGCTCCTGAGTCTGCCAAGGAGGGAGAGGGAATACTGCTCCAGCAGCAGGATCGTGCATCCATTTCTCCTGCAAAGGTCAGGAGTGAAGCCTACAGGGATCCTGAGCGTGGATTGCTGCCTTGCTCCTTCCTTGGATCTTTCCCTGTTTGACACAGTCAAATACGAATCTCTCACACTCTCCTGTGTATGAAAGACAAAGGAGATCTAGATAAGCTGCCTCCTCTAGCAGCAGTGAGGAGATTGAGCATCCAAAGTGCTTTTGTTTTTCGCAGTACTTTGCAAGTGCTCCCTAAATTAACTCTGACTTCTATCAGCCTCTTTTTACACAATAGATAAACAAAGGCACACTAAGCAGGCGTCCTCTGTCCAAATTTAAGGCAGAATCTTGTGATACCCCAATGCTTTGCCCCCTCAAGCGTGCCACCAGCTGCTGGCAGGTGACTTGGTCTCACTGATCCTGGGTTTAGGAGTCAGTGAGCTTAGGGAACGGGGTGACAATATTTCTGTCACCCAGAGATCAACAGCACAGCCCTGTGCCTGGTGTGCTGGAGCTCTGGGAACAGAGTTCCCCGAGCTGGAGTGGGAAGGGGAACTGGAATGAGATAGCGCCCATGGCTTACCTTGCAGCAGGAGCAGAGGCACGGTGAGCAGCACCGCGGGGACGGTCATGCTGTGCTGAGCTCGGGCTTGGCTTCCTCTCTCTGCGGGGCTGCTGCTGCCGCAGGTCCCTTTTCAGCACGGGGGGAGCACATTTACCGTGACTTCATCAGCACCGGGGTCTCTGCCCCTTTCCCTCGCTCTCGTCTGCCCCCACCTCGTGTTTCCTCTGTGTTGGCGACTGCTGAGAAACCAGTGACCTCATGGGTCTCTCGAATGGAACTGGTGGGCGACAGGACTGGGGGGACTTTCGTCTTGCACCCCTCCAACTCTGCCTGCCTCCGCTCAGGGAGAGATGCAGGGAGAGGGAAGAGGTAAAAGATTAGAGAAATATCACTCCCTACTGCTGTGATGCCGCAGGATTCAATCCCCCAAGGCCAGGAGGCACCCAGGAAGGCAGCACTTATTTGGTGGATGTTGGCGAGGTTGCTTGAAAACCCATTTGAAATCGCTGGATTAAAACAATGCCACTCTTGTGCCACTCTGCTGCTGTCCCAGGAGGTTTTTGCCTGGCTCTGCCTGCAGGGATGCTGGAGAAAGCAGCAATGGGACAAAGGGAATTGCTGCGAGTGGTTTGTGGCTGTGCAGGGAGGGCAGAGCTTCCCGAGGTGCTCGGGGACATCAGCAGCTCCCCGGGGGCACAATTTGGGTTTCCCGTGTCCCCCCTGCAGCTCTGGTTATTCCAGCTCTGTGTCCCCCCAGGTGTGTGATAACCACTGACATCACATTTATCCAAGTCTATTTTATGATTTGTGCTTTCCAAAAAGGATTTTTGGCAGATCCTCTCCTGGCCCTTCTTTGCAACTGCCCAAAATTTGGTGTGGGCATCTATTACTGTCCAAATGAACTGAATTTCATAAGACAATTATGGTTTAAAACCTGTGTGCATTTGCAGGATGTGGGTTGGAGTGAAGTGGACAAAATGGTTAATTATAAATACATTGTGTGTTTTATTTCTGATTTATTGGGACCTGTGTCCATGAAACTTTCAGGTGCAGGGAAGTGCATCACTCAGTGAGTATTTGGTTGATAAAAGCTATGGTTTTATGCTCACCATCATTTATCAATTTTACTGGAAAACAGAGCTGTGGGTGATGAATTTAAAGCAGATGGGTTGAAAGATAAAACCCTTGCTGGATTAAAAAATCCAGATTCATAAAGATGTGTTGGGAAAGTAAGTTTGGTTTGAAAGTTGTGCCTTCCCTTCCACACATCCAAACCTGAGAGTGAAATAACTCGGGGGAAAAACCGAATCCAGAGGGAAAACCCCATCCCTGAGCATGGAAAACCAGAGCCGAGAGAATTTTGTGCCACCTGCTGTCAAGTGAATGAATTTCAGCCTCAGAAAAGGAAAAATGCAGCTCAAAATTCCACCACACCTCAGAGGAAATTTGAAATAGGGAAGGGTGCTTGGCATCTTTATTGAATCACCTACGAGATATTTTTGTCTGACTTCCGAGAATTCCATTTAATGTGAGAAGCAAATTAAAATGCAGTGGTTGTTTTAACAGTTGTTAGCACTTGAAACTGAGATTAAAAACAACCACCCACCCCCCCTGCCTGCCCCACCCCCAAAATAAAAAAATACAGATGTCACAGGTAATTACAGCTATTTTTGGCAATACAATTATTGGGTTTTTTTAAACAGCAAACATTTTTTTTCCTCAAATAAATACAATCTGCTCACACTAAAAAAAAAATAATAAACAGAATGATACAACAGGTTGAAAATGAAACAAACAACAAAAAAAACGGAGCTGTTGATAAGATCAGGTCTGAAGAGATGTCACAGAGAGAAAGTTCAGAAAATACATTTTAATGGGAAATAGTAAAGGAACTGGCTATTTTCTGTTGTGGGTCATGAGGATTCCCTAGGGAACGCGTTTGAGGAAGTGGGGAGCAGCAAGAAGTGATTTAGAGCCTTTGCAGCCAATCACAGCCACTGTTAATTACATTTATTTTGTCCATTGATCGCCGTCCCAAGCACGTCTGACCCCCATCACCTCTATTTGTGACTTAAAAATCATTTCCTCTGTGCCTCTTTTTGAAGAAAAGAACCCAAACCACAAACCAGAGCCATCATTTGGGGATAAAAATTATCGCTCTCATTAAATTCACTGTAATTTAATAGCAGAAGGAGGCTCCTGCCCTCAGCCAACTTCTGTCTGAAACTGTTCAGTGAAAAGGGAAATACCAGTTTTTTTCTGAAGTTATTACGGTCTGGATCCTCATTTTGCATAAACAAGCAAAGCTCTGTTGATTTGAGTACAATGCCAATTTAATTCTTGTCTTTTTCTAAGCCTTAAATTGCAAGTTATGAAAATTAACAAATTATTCTTGGCAGGTTTGCAGCTTTATTCCTTAATTGTGGAGAGAGGGAAAAATCTGGGAAGTGCTGTTTGCCTCCTGGAATAAAACTGGGGATCTGATGCAGCTCACAGTGAAGGAAAAGATTCTGGAGAGGTCAAGTTTAATGTTCTGGGACAAAACACTCGAGTGACATTAAATCCACATTAATGAGCAGCAATGGAGTGAAAATGAAGCAGCAATTCTTCTGTCTTCTTAACTTCTCAATTATAAATTTAAAAGGAATACGTGTTTTCTCTTTTCCCCCCCAAAAAAGCCTTTTCAACACGAGGCTGCTCAACACAAAACCCCCAGGCAAACTGAAAATGCTGAAGAAAACATGATTTTTCTCTCTGTGACTCCGGACACCTAATTCGAGACATGACTACAATTGTCAAAATATCTCCCAAACATCCAAAAATATACTTTTTCTTTTTTAAAGAAGAGCTTTTTAACATGTGCCTCCTCAACCAGAACACTTTTTTCTCTATTACTCTATGCCAAGAGCAGCAAACACCACTCCAATCCTGCATTCAGGTTTTGCTCCCTCTCTCATTTCACGCATCTAAAAAAAACTCCTTTTAATGTCACAACTCCAGCAGGACCTGAAGAGCCTCCACTCTTTCTACAGGCAATAAATATTAGAATATAACAAGATTTATTGCCCCAATTTACACCTTGCTGGCATGAAACAAAAAATCTGGAGAATTCACACGCCTCAGCAACGAAATTTTTTGTGTGTGTGTGTGTGTGTGATTGTCAAATATTTCATTTTAAACTTTTGGCATGGAGGAAAACAAGCCAGAAAATGCTCTTCAGAATGTCTGTACACAGCCAAAAATAGTTTAAATTACAATTAAAAATTAACCTGACAGCAATGAATCCACACAGGAGCAGGGTTTGGTTTCCTGCCCTGTCCTAAATTTTCTCCCTGACTTTTCAGTTCCGTCCCTGCTGTAATAATGCACTTACGAGTGGCCTAAGGTGTGGTACACAGTCCTAAAGGTGTAAATAACAGAATATTCCCATGGATTGTGGGAATATCCGGGATATTGCCCAGGATGGGCTCTCTGCTGACTGTAAATACGGACAGGATGTGCTGTGCCCTCCCCGGAGAGCACAAAACTGTGCTCAGCCCTTTCAAATTGGTTCAATCCCAATTGTTCCGCCTCGTTTGGGAATTGCAGTTTGTCACTCCTTGGTTGTTGTGGCAGGTTTGAGGAGGTGACACCAGCCCTGCCCAAGGGGAAAATCCACTAAAACACCACCCAAAACTTGATTTTTTAATGAGTAAGAAACATCACATCTGGCCGGTGTTGACTCCTGTGCCTGTCACCCACTTCAAATGAGGGCATTCAGCATTTCCAGCAGAGGCAGAGCTGGGCAAGGACGGCAGAAAATTTCTCCTGCAGCATCTCAGCGTGCCTTGGATGCTGCTTTCTGTTTTATTGTTTTGTGGTTTTCATTTGTTGCCCGGAGCAGCTGTGGCTGCCCCGTCCCTGGAAGTGTCCCAGGGCAGCCTGGTCTGTGAAAAATGTCTCTGCCCATGGCACTGGATGAGCTTTAAGGTCTTTTCCAACCCAAACCATTCTGGGATGATCCCATTTCTGTAAATACTCACACTTGTGGCCCAAACCAAGAAAGGAGAGTGCCTAAATCTCTTTCATCCCATTTAAACACATCTCTAAGTACCTGCTGACAGCAGGTCTGCCCTGCTGAAGTGTCTGCAGCAACTTTTTGACCCAAGGGTGATAATTTTAGATAATTCTCATCCTAAAAATCCCTGCTCTGATGCCACTTTGTGTTATGAATACCCACTGTGGTGTATTTTGTGGTGCAACTGGTTTTAGCATCTGCAGGCTCTGGCACCAAGAGGATTCCCCTCGTGATCCCAAACATTTTGGTTGGAGATGGAAACCCTCCTCTTCCCCTTTCCCCCAATCCCAACCCTTCTCCCAGTGGATAAATAGCATCTTAATAAGCCAAATGTTGTTCCTAAATTTAAGTGTGCTGGGGTTTTTTTAGCTGCTTTGTCTTTCTGCCAGACGGCACTTGGGAATTAAGGGTGAGGAAGCAAAGCGCTCAGTGGAGGCTGAATTCCAGCAATTTTTCATTCCATCATTCCTGGAGCAACCTGCTGGCTGCAGAATCCCACCAGGGCTGACAGAGGGACACAAAGCCACCCCTGGCTTAATGGCCAGCACAAAAATCCCAGTTTCAAAGGGGAAAACCCCTTTTCCAAAGCCTTCTGAAGAGAATTCCACTGGCACAAACCTTTTAGGGCACAAGTGTGGATTTTGATAACCAAAGTAAAGGAATAACTCAAATCTGAACTTCCTAAATCCCTCAGGTTTGGTTGGAAAAGGCTTCTTTTATCTCCATTTCAAAGAAATTCCTCCCAGCTTTTGTTGTGCTGACTATTGATGCTCCAACTTCACCTGGAACTGATGTGAAATTCGGAATCTTCCTGTGATGCAGATCAACACCATCCAAAGCACAATATCCAACAACATTCTGAGCACTCCCATCTCCACCTGCTCAGGCAGAGGAGAGCAATAACCTGGTGCTGCCTGCAGAGGCAATGCTGGACTCTCATTTCCAGCGTTGGGGACACACTTGATTTTCATGGAAGGCGCTGAGGCTTTGGGGGCTGTGAGTGGAGCAAGCACGTGGTGCTGAACAAGCCTGCAGATGCTTTGCAAAAATAGAAGTGAGAAAACAACCCCAGCATCCTGCCTGACACAGGGCTCGCAGTTCCTACCGTGGTGCAGTGAAAGTGTCACCAGAGCTCCCTTCGAGGTGCGGAAACCAACCCCGAGCTGACTCTGCGCTGTGCAAGAGCCTCAAGCTGGATTTTCCTATTTTTTCCCCCCTCAAATCAGCCCCTTTTGTTGTAAATGAGACATTTTATGGCTGTGGCTGGGTGAGATATGCTTTGAGTGACCCACTGGACAGATGATGAGGATTTTTCCCACTGTCAATAAAACACAAGGAAGAAGAGACATTCTCCAGCACTTGGAAAGGCCATGGGTTGTCCTTGCTGGGCTTTTCCCTACTCCTGGAGTAGGGTTTCTCTCCAGTTAAAGCCTCCAGTTGGTCCATGTGTGAGGGGGAGGATGGGAGGGTCTGTGAGCTGCCAAACACCAGTGTCTCCCAGTTCTTCGCAGGAGCAAAACCCCAGGTATGGAATCTGTGAGGAGAGAGATGGGAATTAAGGCAGTGAGCAAGGACTGAGCTGGGCAATGCCAAGGGATGAAGCCCTACTGTACCACCCAAGGATTTCACCCTTTTTTCTCTCTTTCCCTCTCCCAAAGTCCCATTTTCAGAAGGTGATTGACAGACTGTGCACCACTGCTTGTGCAGAACAGTAGGAAAAAAAGATTATACCCTTGGAATGTAGTTTAAAAATGTAGTTTTAAACAGAATGTAGTTTTAAATGGAATGTAGTTTTAAATGGAATGTAGTTTTAAATAGGAGCCAGCTCAAACTAAATGTGGTCCCAAACCAGCACAGCTTTGAAGGGAAATATGGATGTCCCTGCAGCTCAGGTGTCATGGATGTCCCTGCAGCTCAGGTGTCATGGATGTCCCTGCAGCTCAGGTGTCTCCAGATGAGCCCTGAATATCCCAGGGTGCCTCTGCAAGGCTGGCAGAGTGCAGGAAAGGAGAGAAGGTAAAAAACCTCCTTATAATTTCCAGCCTTTTGATGGCTAACATCTCTGTAGATGAGAAGGGGAAGCGCTGTAGGGCAGAAGTGCCCTGCTCGCTGTGCTGAGGGGGTTTGGGGCACTCTGCACAACCCCTGGTACCCACAAAGCACCAAACAGTCCCTGCAAACCCATCCCGGGTGGGCATCTGACCCCACAAACATCAAACAGTCCCTGCAAACCCATCCTGGGTGGGCACCTGACCCCACAAACATCAAACAGTCCCTGCAAACCCATCCTGGGTGGGCACCTGACCCCACAAACATCAAACAGTCCCTGCAAACCCATCCTGGGTGGGCACCTGACCCCACAAACATCAAACAGTCCCTGCAAACCCATCCTGGGTGGGCACCTGACCCCACAAACATCAAACAGTCCCTGCAAACCCATCCTGGGTGGGCACCTGACCCCACAAACATCAAACAGTCCCTGCAAACCCATCCTGGGTGGGCACCTGACCCCACAAACATCAAACAGTCCCTGCAAACCCATCCTGGGTGGGCACCTGACCCCACAAACATCAAACAGTCCCTGCAAACCCATCCTGGGTGGGCACCTGACCCCACAAACATCAAACAGTCCCTGCAAACCCATCCTGGGTGGGCACCTGACCCCACAAACATCAAACAGTCCCTGCAAACCCATCCTGGGTGGGCACCTGACCCCACAAACATCAAACAGTCCCTGCAAACCCATCCTGGGTGGGCACCTGACCCCACAAACATCAAACAGTCCCTGCAAACCCATCCTGGGTGGGCACCTGACCCCACAAACATCAAACAGTCCCTGCAAACCCATCCTGGGTGGGCACCTGACCCCACAAACATCAAACAGTCCCTGCAAACCCATCCCGGGTGGGCACCTGACCCCAGAGAGCACCAAACAGTCCCTGCAAACCCATCCTGGGTGGGCACCTGACCCCACAAACATCAAACAGTCCCTGCAAACCCATCTCAGGTGGGCACCTGACCCCACACTCTGTCCCAGCCTCTCAAACCCTTCTCCTTCACCCTCCTGACTCCTGAAATGAGTAAAACACAGAACAAAGCCTGCTTCAGCAGACTGCAAATTGGTTTTTCTCCCTGCGAAGCCGGGGCTTTGCTCCTTGCTGGCAATTACCTTTCTGACCATCTGTACAAAATCCTTGGAGTTCTGAGGCGACAGCCCTTGGAGCTGGCAGGTACAGGCCTCCAGGGAGGATGCATGAGCCACTATCAGGATGTTATTTCCTGAAATAAAAGGAGGAACACAGGCTGAGGAGGGAGACAGAGCCACATTTAGGGGCTGGTGCCCAAGATCAAGCAGATATTTAAAACACTTTCTCGTGTAACAACACATCAGACTGAATTAAGGGGGAAAATGTGATTTGTTAACACGTTTAGAGAATTTCTCAATTTTCAGGGTAATGGTTAAATCACTCCTACTTAGTTTCAAAATGTTTCCTGGAGAAAACAAGAATTCCAGCGAGATTTCAGCTGTGTTGGGAAGCAGATGCTTTTTGCCTACGCAAAAATTAATTCCTATTACAACAAACACTTCAGTTTCACTGGCTGGCTCTGCACAGTGGCAGCTTTACATTTCCATTTCCAACCTCCTTTACAACCAATGCCCCACTGTGCTACTGAAGTCTGTGGGCAAACCATTAAAATCAAAGTTTAGAATGTAGAGGCAGGTCAGTGAAATGAAATCAGTGAAATCACCCGAATTTAGGAGTTCTGAGAATGTTGTGAATGAAAAATAACAGCTGGGGACTTTTAAAAAAAAATCAATATTGTGTTTGGAGAAATGTTCTAAGGTCTTTATATGGGGAATATAATTTGGAGGAGGAGCTCAGACAGGGGAGGGAAAATGCCCCATTTAGTGCTGGGAATGCACAGCAGAGGGCAAATAACTCATTTATTCCCTTGGGAAACAGCTGCCATTGGGTAGGGATCCCTGAAATAATTCTGCTATTTAACTTCATGGCCTTTTCTTGTAAGCTGAGTGCATCTAAACTCAGTTCTGATGCACACAGCACTTCCCAGTGCTTCTGGAAGAGAGGATGAGAGATTCATGTGTGGGAATTCATCCCCTAAAGAGGGAAGGACTGGTCAGGAATATTGGAATCCACATCCCAGCCTGCCCGGCTTGGTTTTCACCCCCTCTGCAGCACTCACCTTTGCCTTTACATTCACTGATGATTTCCTTTGTTACCTGGTAGCTTCTGCTTATGTAGGTGTCATAAGACTCAGAAACCACCAACTTGCTGACAGGAATATGAGGTCTGTGAGCAGAAAAACACATCTAGTGAATGGTAAAAATAAAGAATTCTAAGTGCAAGGTCTGTGAGCAGAAAAACGTGTCCAGGTCTTTTTTTCCCTTTACCTTTTCCTTCTTTTTTCAAACTTTTAATGTTTCAATTGCTTATTCCACCTGAGGGTTCTTAATCACAGGAGTGCAACGGGACAAGGGAAAGACCAGGATTTTAGGTGATACCATAAAGCAGATAAGGCCTGACACAAAATATCTGTCACCAAGCCCAAGGAGGTGGCGCTCCCGAGTGTGTTAGCTGAGCCCAAACTCCCAAGTTTTAGGAAAAAGGTTAAAAATCCTTTGGGGGGTTCCTTGGAAACATGAAAGATCCCAGGACAAGGAGTGCTGGAAAGAAAACCTCCACGATCAGGAAAATGGCTGGAATAGCCAATGATGAGGGAAATTTGGTTTATAATAGGCCATTATCAGGCCATTTCAGCACAGCAGCCTCAAGCCTGCTCCAAGTTTATTTTGGGAGCCTCAGCAGCTCTTCCGGTCAGTGCCTAAACTTCAAAACTCAGCAGAGTTTGGTGCTAAATCTTCAAATAAGCAAGAGCAGACCCTCTCAGCCCCCTTTTGTGCTACCTGTAGGTTGTATCAACGCTTAGAGTAGCTGCAGCTAAATCCACAGGGGGTATCCAGGCTGGCAGTGTGCTCCCAGACACCCACTTGGTCCACTCAAACAAGCCTGGCTCTATCCGGATTTTCAGGTTGTTCTCCTGTTGCATACCTGGAGAAGAGGGAGAGGAGACCACATAGCAATGGAAGTAGCTGGGAAGGAAGAGAGCAGCTTTAATGCTTCAGTTTGATTGTTAATTTATTTCTTTTCTATGGAAAATGAAGCATTTAATGGATGGATTTAATATATGCCAGGGAATGTCAACCTCTGGCTGGCAGCTTTAGAAAAGGGTTCCTGATGGATTGTGCTAATGTAAAATATATTCCTATGGAAATAATAATTACCATTCACTTAGGCCCATGCTTTTTATCTGTTGGTCAGTGTTTTATGCAGAAAGAGAGGAGAATTCAGCCTCTCCCTTGTGGGTTCTTACCTTTCAGGATATTGTGAGCTGTCTGGACACACCGCAGCGATGGGGAGCTGTAGATGTAGTCTACAATGGTATTTGTTTCTAGCAAGGCTTCACCTGCAAGGAAGTTTTGATCTTTGTGGATAAATCCAGAGAAAAGGCATTGCAAGGAGCTGCTTCTCATGGGTCTGGCCAAAAAGCAGCCGGAAAAATTGTAGAGGTCTCAGATTTAATTTAGTTTCATTTGTAAGCTGTAAATCAAATGATTCAACACACCTCAAACCCAGCTAATTCAACTGGCTGGGCTCCCTGCTAGCATAAATCACCATTTCATTACACAGGTGGGAGGTCACTGCAAACGAGATAAGAATCAACTCCACTGTCAGGGTTTTTAATATTCCTGCAGTGCCTGAGGGAACCAAAGGAGAGCAGGGATCTGCTCAGGCTTGTAGTGAGCAGGAGCCACATTTTCGTTCTGTTAGAAGAGCAGGACAAAGGAGGGGGAGCAAGGAGGGGACATTAACCCTGACATTGGCTGTCACCATGGCAGGCTGACCTAGAAATCTCTTGAGAGAAGTGGGGTCATTCAGAAGGAGACGGACATCTACCAGCCCTCTGTCACCAGGAAGCTGCTCAGGTGCTTTGGTCATCACAGGAATTAGGGCAGCAGCACCGTTGAAGTCACACGGTGCCACCACAGCTGCAGCCGTGTCCTTGGGCCTCTGAATGCCACCATTAAAATGTGTCCTTGGGCCCCTGAATGCCACCAGCAAAGGGTGTCCTTGACCCCCTGAATGCCACCAGTAAAATGTGTCCTTGGGCCCCTGAATGCCACCAATAAAGTGTGTCCTTGAATCCCCTGAATGCCACCAGTAAAGTGTGTCCTTGAGCCCCTGAATGCCACCAGTAAAATGTGTCCTTGGGCCCCTGAATGCCACCAGCAAAGGGTGTCCTTGACCCCCTGAATGCCACCAGTAAAATGTGTCCTTGGGCCCCTGAATGCCACCAATAAAGTGTGTCCTTGAATCCCCTGAATGCCACCAGTAAAATATGTCCTTGGGCCCCTGAATGCCACCAGCAAAGGGTGTCCTTGAACCCCTGAATGCCACCAGTAAAATGTGTCCTTGGGCCCCTGAATGCCACCAGGAAAGGGTGTCCTTGGGCTCCTGAATGCCACCAGCAAAGTGTGTCCTTGGACCCCTTCAATGCCCCACAAAGCGTGTCCTTGGACCCCTTTAATGCCCCACAACGTGTGTCCTTGGCCCCCTGAATGCCACCAGCAAAGGGTGCTGTGACGCTCCCAGCCTCCCTTCTGTCATGTGCAGATTGCAAACCCCGCTGCCATGTGGCCGGGAGTCTGAGCATCCTCCTGCTGCTGCTGCTGCTGCTGCACAGTGATTTATTTGTGTTCAAAAAAGCCAGGATAATTTTAGCTGCCCTAGTTTGGATGTGACCAGCGAGGAGTGCTTGGAAGGATTTGAGCTGGAGAAAGTGCTCAGTGCTGGGCTCGTGTCTTTAAGGGGCTGGGCTCCCCTCATCACGGCTCTCAAGATGTGCTCTTTGACTGGCAAAGGATTTTCTATCTGTACACAAACCAACAGGCTCAGAAGTCAGGGATGAGGATGGGGAGGGTGA
Organism: Oreocharis arfaki; assembly: GCA_013398015.1. Lineage (NCBI taxonomy): Eukaryota > Metazoa > Chordata > Aves > Passeriformes > Paramythiidae > Oreocharis > Oreocharis arfaki. The sequence goes on along the minus strand of VZRR01009621.1, from coordinate 190,011 downwards.
GAGAACACTGGGAATGGTTTGGGCTGTGTTTGTGACAATATAAAGCCAAGCAGACTGATAAAAGTGTATTGGTGAGGCAAACTGGATGGAAAAAGCGTATTTTGCATGAGGTGACAGCCACACTGCTGCATTTCTCCCCAGCGTGGATAACAACGAAATCTTCCCAATGCACCCATCCTGCTGATGGCTCTGATTTCAGCCTGTGTCCTACATTTCCTGCTTTGCCTTTTCCTCAGCTGCAGCAGCTGAAGGAGACGAGGTTTCCTCTGAAAGAGGGAAATTGTTGGGGAAGGTGAGGGGACTTTGCAAAGCTCCTTGAAACGTTTAAATCCCATTAGCTCAGGGCATCCAATCCATTTTTTCCTGCCTTGCACTTTGCCTTTCTCTGATGGGGGATGGTGGGAGGAGGATTGTGAAGCTTCCTTGGGTGAGCTCTTTGTGGAATCATGGAATGGTTTGGGTGGGAAGGAACCTTAAAGCTCATCTTATTCCACCCCTTGCCAGGGCAGGGACACCTCCCACTATCCCAGGTTGCTCCAAACCCTGTCCAGCCTGGCCTTGAACACTTCCAGGCATGGGCAACCCATGCCAGGGCCTCCCCACCCTCACAGGAAACAATTCCTTCCCAAAATCCCATCCAAATCCCCCCTCCTTGCGCTCAGCTTTGCCTGCTGAGCAGCACTTACCCACGAGCCTGGCCTGGGTGCAGCCCAGCACGGTGATGGGAGCGTCTTTCTCGTAATCCCTGAAACCACCACTCCTCTGAGGTAAGTTGTGAGGCATATTCAGGTTACTGCGCATGTACCTTCCTGCAGGGAGAGGTGCCAAGCTGGAATTATTCCCTCAGACAGAGGCAGAAACATCACACCTGATTTTCCCCCTCTCCCACCACCTCGGCTGTGCTTTGCAGCTCCTGCCTAGACCTGGTTCTTGAGCGCTTTTTCCCATCAGCAGTCTCACAGAATTGAATCAAACAGCTCTCACCAGCCCAAAATCAGCACAGAGTGTTGCTGAGGTTTTTAAATTTTTCTTTATGTCCCGTTTCCCCCAAGGGAAAGTCATTTCTATCCCAATGGTACACTTTTACAGGAGGCTGGAATGTCAGAGCTCTTCAGCCACAGTTTAGAAAGAAGGGAGTTGTGAAATCATCCTTCAAGAAGTCGGTATTTTTGAATAGAAAAAAGACTTTTAGGACAAATTTCTGATCAGCTCTAAGGCCAACAGATCCTGAAGTTACAATTTTTTCACTATAGTCTGAAACCCAAGCATAACACTGGGTTGAAAACAACAATTCGTGCCCCCCAAACCACTCTGAGCAGTGCTATTTTCATTTAGGACTGAGAGCCAGCAGTGCAAAATATTTTCTTGATGGTAGCGAATGTTTTCACTGAACACTGACTACCAACATCATGACTACTCTGCTCTTTGGTGATGTAACTGCAGAGTGTAATCACTCCTGCAATATTTCCCCAAATATTGACCAACGGAGTATTTCCTCCCTGGATGACTTTCTGCAGCTGACTGCACAGCACAAACCCCATCATTTTAGCTTAAAACCCTCAGCTCCCACCAGGCAGTGACCACTCTCCTGCCTCCATGGAATCCTGGGAGACCCCCCCAGGGCTCACCTTTGGCATCGAAGCACTGGGACAGCCAGTACTTCCCAAAAACCACATCCATCCTCTCGCCGTGCCTGCAGACGAACAGGCAGCGCTTCTGAGGGCCCGGCTGGCTGCTTATCCTCAGGGGCTGCAAGGGAAATGACAGCAGGGCTGACCTTCCCCGGAGTGCAGAGAGATCTCAGCCACCCACGGGCGCCAGCACCAGGCCCCTGCTGCTTTGCCCTTGTGCAAACATCACAGGCAAGGCTGCAGGATTTATTATTTTTATGGGTTTATGGAGCACTTTGGGAATTTATAATCCTGCTAAATTTATGCTGCTGTGAAGGGGGCAGAGGGTATGGGGCCCTGCCACCCCAGCTTCAGAGGCAGTTTGGGGACAGGCTTGATTGTGGCATTGAAAAACTTTGTAACTTGTGCTGCACGGAGTGAAAAGAGCCCAGGAGATAAATTCTGGGGGGAAATCCATTCACTGGAAGCTTGTCCCTAATGATTTATGGCTGTGGGGTCCCTACCTGCACGTTCTGGCAGATGATGGTGAGCGGCCCTGCATCCCCTGGCCCTTGGTCCTCCTGCTGCCTTCTCTCCAGAGCTCCGTCAGCGAAGGCTTGAAGGGATGGGGAAGATGTGGTGTTCAGAATGGAGTAGGACCTGCCAAAAGTAGAAAAATATTGGCTTTGGGAGTGCTTGGTGTGCTCAGGCTGCTATCAGGACATTTCTGCAGCCTCCAGGAGCCCGTGGTAATTACTGCTGTGATGTTATTTCATTATTATTTGGGTTTTAGTGCTGCCCAGAGAGCAGCTTGCCAGGTGATGCTCACACGTGAGGAGACAAATTCCATCTCCACGGGCTGTTTCCTTGGAAACAGGTCACAGAGCAGTTCCCAAACTTTGAACTGGGAGACTCTCTCTGCCCTGGAATATTCTCATGGAAATTGCCATAACCCTCCTGGGGAGGCCACAGGATGCTCACTGACATCACCTGGGCACCAGTCCCTGGCACTGACCATGGGTGTGTGGTCCAGAGTCTGGGAACTAAAGGCCACAGGGAGTTTTCACTCACGTCTGTAGCACAAGCTGTGGCTTCAGCAGGAAGCTGGGGCCTCTCCCTGGGCAGTTTTCAGGGTTCCTGTGCCCAGAACAGCTTCTGCCCCCTGGAAGGGCCCTGGCACACTCAGCCCTGTTGTTCCTGCATTTTTCAGTGCTGCCTGTTCCCCTTCCCACCTACGTGGGAATTTATCCCCCCCGGTGCTTCCTGTTAAGTGCAGCCAAAGGGATGTAACAGACCCCATTCTCCCTCGAGGGCCTTGTCTGATGCTGAATAAAGCTCTCATTCCCAGATCCTCAAGGACTTTGACCAAAACCCTGGGGACTAAACTGTGACGGGCAATTCCAGAAGCTGCAGTGACCCTCTGCTGACTCAGTTACCTCTGCGTAGTCATTAAAAAAAAAGAACATTTTCAGGTAATGGATGTGGTCATTTACTTTGACAGAAATAGCTGTCAGAGCTGGCATTTTTCAGTGCCTTAAATATGTCAGGAGTTGCTTCCTGCGAGCACCCAGTTAAGAGAAAATCTCAGAGGGGTTTCACAGCTGTTAAAATAACCCCGAGTGCCTCTGCCAGCGGGACAAAAATAGGTCAGCTGCATGATTTGTATGATTCAAAGGAGAAAAAAACCCGACCACACTCTTGGTCCTGATCTATTATCTGGTGGAATTAGGGTGCAAGGATGACACTGAGGTGCTGGATTATTCCTGAGTTCCCAACAAAAGCTAGCCCTGCCCCAAGGAATTGTTCCCTTCATTGCCCAAATGCAGGTGGAGCACTGGAGTCAGCACAGATCCATCCCCAAACTAGAATATCTCAATGTGAACAGAATCTCAATGTGAACAGAACCTCAATTCCTGCTTAGGACCCATCTCTATTTCGGTACAAAGTGAGTTTCTTCCAGCTTTCAGCCCTTCCTCCCATTTCAGCCCTTTCCTGCCTTGCCCATATGACAGTTTTTTAAGGACACTGGAGGATACCAAAGATTTTTTGGTTACCCCACTTCCCTTTGCCCTCAGGAGCTGCCACACAATTTCTGAGTCTTTTTTTTCTCTCGAAGCCTTTTAATAAAGGCCACAAGTGCTTCACCATCTATTTACAGGTGGCAGGATTTGCTGGGAATGATGCTGAGGCAAAGGCAAACTCAGAGTGCCTGGAGAAGAGCCACCAGCCTGTCTCCAGAGCTGCCTCCTTCCTGCTGCTGGGAAACAGGAACTGCCAGGCTATTCCAGCTGAGTCATCCCCTAAGGACAGGTCACTGTCTGGAAGCTTTTCCCCAAGGCTCGTGGTTCCTCTGCTGGCCAAACAGGCACTGAAGGCAGACAACAACCTCTCCTGTCTTCTGCATGGTGCTTGTCCGCCCTGCTCTGGCAGGGGTGAATGAGGGGTGCATGAGAGGTCTCTCGCTGTGCGAAGGGGAGCTCTGGGCTGGGGAGGATTCCGGGCTGAGCTGATTTCCAGAAGGGAGGAGGAGGTGGTGTCACATCTGGACATCAGAGCTGTGACTGCCCTGTGCCTGCTCTGTGTCAGTCACTCACCACCTTGCCCGTGTGAACCTGAAAATTCCCAGCCAAGGAACAGCCTGGGCTGTCCTTTTTTTGCTCTTTTTGTTTCCTGCCTTTTGTTTGATTTGAGGAGGCTCAGTTTGCATTAAGTGCTGAGTTATCCTGTATCAGGGGTTACCAAATGCTTTTCCCTTCTGCTCAGACCCCTCCCCACAGGCCAGCTCTGCCCACTGAAGTGTGAAATACAGACTGGCTGGGTTTGGTTCCGTGTCTCCATCCCTTCCCTGGGTATCTGACCTGCTGCCTGCTGTGATGGGACCAGATCTGTGTGGTTTTATGGTGCTTGGAATGTGCTTCTCCCCCTTTTTTGTCACCGTTTCCTCTTCCATAGACACAATTCCCTGTGCTCCAGGTTTGCCAAAAGTGTTTGGGTGCTCAGATATCAGCCCACCCCTCAAACACTCTTTTCTTTTATTGCTGTTTAATGAATTCCCACCAAAATCAAGAGGCATAACCTCACTCAAAAGGTGAGGGCTGAATTCTCACTGAAGCCAACAGCAGGCTTTGAAAAATCTTGCTCAATATCCTAAAAAACGCTGCTGATCCAAAGTCCTTTTCATGATGCAGGGCATCACGCACAGAAGATGTCTCTTCCCAAATTAACGCTCGAATTTACACCTTTCTGATCCCAGGCCCGGCCCAGAGGTGTGTGCACAGCAGTGCCTGCAGCAGCCATCTGCTCCAGCTCCATTAACCAGCAGCAATCCTGGGAGTCGCAGAGAGCTGCTGCAACATCTCAGCTAAAAAAAAATCACCTTGTCCTCTAACCCCACGCTAAGGGAGAGCATCTGCTCCTCCCTGCCTGATGAGACCGGGCTCTGTGTGCCAGCTCCTTGCCCTCCGTGCCCTTCTCAGCAGCCCTCCTCGCTTCCTAGGTGAAATCCCAGCTGCTGAGCCCCTTTTTGCAGCCATGGGAAGTGGGGTTGATGCCTTGAGTTTTAACTTTTATAATTTAAAAATCCTGTACTGTCTAGAGTAGAATTCTGAAGTTTCTTGTAGTCTGTGAGCTGCTGCTCTCTCAGGCCACACAGACACAACAAAGCCTCTCCAGGCCTGCCCTCCAAGGACACCCGGCCTGTCCTAGGCCCAAAATGTAACCCAACATCTTGGGAAGGGGGGGTGAGCTTGGGGAAATTACATCATTAACTGAAGCTTTAATTGGAGAATTGAACTTGATATGCAAAGGGACCAAACCTATAAAAGTGTGAAGAACTCGTGACCTGGGGTCCATCTCGGCAGCAGCCTCTGGCTCCCCAGGGTGTGCCTCTGAAAGCCCTTCAAATAAATACCCACCTTTATTCCCTTACTCTTGTCTGGATTTTAGGTGGCCTGATAAGGCATCAGGGCGAGCAGCTTGACCTACCCATGGAACACCCAGGTGCCACATTCATCTGCCTTGGTGATGTAGTTCTCAGGCAGCAGCCCCGAGCAGCCGGTCGCAAGGGAAATGCCGTAGATCCAGCCCTCGCTCGTGCTGGTTTGCTCCACTGGGGACATGAAAATGAAATCCCCTGGGACCAGCTCCAGCTCGTCGTCGTTCTGGGGGGTGTAGGGGTAGATCACCTGCAGAGTCTGGGGGAGAAAAAGCATAAAAAGGGTGTGAATGGAAGGGGATCTTTAGCAGAGTGGGGCAGGAGCACTGCCAGACTTTACCCTCAGCTCTTCTCCCAGTGCTGCGACCAGGAAAGCTTTCCTTCAGGGAATTCCTGCCGCTCCTTGCTGTTGGAAAGCTTCTCTAGGCATTTAATTCTTCCCACCTTGATTCCAGTCGTGTTTTCGGTAACCAGGAGGGAAAGGGGGGGATGATTTTTAAGAGCAAGCAAAGCCATGACCGTGTGTTTAAATCCAAACACCCCATTAAAAATGGAACTGAATTCTGGAATTTAGACAGCTCTGGTGGTCACTGACCATTCCTGATTTCCCTACTCATGATTGATCTGAAAAGGCATTTCTGGTTGCTGTTGCTTTTGAAGACTGAGCAGAGACACAGTTGGGGGGGCTAAAAGATTTGACATGCTGCCCTCAGAGCTGGGAATTCATGGGAATGCACAGGAAAAAACACAGGCGGTGAGAAAATCTGGGGTGTGGCCACACTGTTTTCTTTGTGCCTCCGGACATGAACAGGATTAAGTTAAAAGGTGGGAGGAAAATCAGTGAGAGTGTGATTCTGTAATTCACTTGAGCATGAGGAATCCACATGGATCGAATGCCTGTAGTAGCTTTCCTTGGGAGTGGCCTTGGAAATCCTCCATTTAGGAGGAGAACAGACACGTTCCTGTCCCAGGACAAGCCTGGCTTCTGCAGTGGCACCACCAAAGCAAAGCCACCACGTGCTGAGCAGCTCAGCTCTCCTGCTGGTAGCAGGAATCCAATCCTCCAGTTTAATCCTCCTGCAGCGTCTGTGGCATCTCCAAAAAAAGATGGAACCAGTCCCCGTCCCCTGCTAGCCCAGGGCCAGACCTTTCACATGGGGCTGAAGTGAGCTCTGCAAAGCTGGGGCTGGTTTCCATCACAGCTCCCTGTGCCCTCAGTGACAGCGTTCTTTACGGGGAGTTTCTGAGGGCCACGGCTCTCTGCAGAGGAAAGGAGGCTGTCCCACAGGGAAACACAGCCTGGGCTGGCTCGGAGAGCTCTCCAGGAGCTTTGGCATTTCTGCTGTATCCCGTGCTGTGCTAAAAGAGCTCTTTTCCAACTCAGCCACAGGTTTTGTGTCGGTTCTGGACAATGAACTTTGGAGAGTTAATGGAGTTGGCCTCCTGAGCCTGAGCAGGCATTTTCTGGAGGCTCCCTCCTCCAGACATTGATTCATCTCGTCCTGAGATGGACATCTGAGATGTCTCGGATGTCTCACATTCTGGAGGTGCCTGTTTCTCCACCCCAGGCCTCAGACATGAGGTCAAACTTTGGGATATTTCCAGTGATGATGAATCTCACATGTGACTTCTCTATGCTCAGTCTGCTAAAGGAAATTAATATTTTTTCTATATATTATGTTGGAAAACAACATAATTAAAGAAACTATCTTATGAGGCTTAGATACTTCAGGTAGAAGAATCCATATGAGTAATTGAAATATAAAGGCTGCGAGGGTGAGTGTTTCTTACATGATGAAATTAAATGCTGTGGTTAATAATAAGGTCAAGACTGTACAGCAGAATTGGAGTGGTCAGGTTAAAAAGCTGGTCAGGTTCTGGAGAGATCAGCCCAACTTATGCTGAGCTCACAGGAGAGTCACTGTTAGAATTAATTAACCAGCAAGACGTTGTTCCCACAAAAAGCAAGGAATGAGGTGGGTGAAGAACAAGTCTGGACAGTAAAAACCCAAAAATAAGGCAATAAGGTGTGTTTCTTAAGAGGACTGGTTTGTTTGGGGTTTTGGGGGGGTTTTTTTGGGATGAAACAGCTCCAGGACTTTACCTCGTGGTTGACGAAGCGAATGTCCCGGGAGAAGATCGCGGCCACCCAGTCGCAGCCCAGCTTGACATCGATGCTCTGGGCCAGCTTCTCCAGCGTGGGCAGGTGGCTGCTCTGGAAGTGATAGGCCAGGGTGACGTGGAGCTGCTTCTTGTGGGGCTCCACGTGGACATCTGCAACGGGAAGAGGAGGGTTAAAAACCCCTCTCTGCCAGATCAGTGACTGCAGGGCTCTAACGGGAGCCGGACTGGCAAAGATGCTCGAGTGGAAAGGATCGTGGGGCAGTTGGGAAGGGCTGGGAGTGTGAGGTCTCTGATATTTCACCCTGGATTAAATGATCAGAGGTTCGGGGTGTGATTCAGCCCTGAGTCACAGCATCCTTGCCAAACTGCCAAACAACGGACGGCGAGACAATAATCACTGCAGCTCTGAACACGCTGCATCTCCTGCCAAAAAAAGACATTTCTCCAGGTAGGAAAAGCCAGGAGGCTTTCAGGAGCAGCTGAGGAGCTTTCCAAAATAAGCAGGTTAAAAAGCATGATTTTTACTCTCCCTCCATTGTTCTCCCCGCTGCACTAACAATTACAAATCCATGGAATTTGCAGGTTCGTGCAAGTTGATTAAATCTTTTCCCTGGAGATTAGTTGGATTTTCAGTTTAGTCACTGAGGGTGAGGTATTCCCAAACTGGGGAAACATAATAATGATTCAGAATGATCCTGCAGAAAAAAAGAACCTGCATTAGGAGAAGATTCCAGGTGAAAATATGTGAAATATTGAGGCTCTTCCAGTCGATGTGGAAATCACAGGATACATTGTTTGCATGTAATTTATTCTTGCTTATTCAACCAAAAATTGCAATTAAATTTGACTGATTATTCAGTCACAATGGCAGCTATTCAGACACTTGGCTCCAAGTGCCAGCCAGGGGTAGCTTTGCAAGCTCATCCATCTTTTTTGTTGTTGTGGTTGTTGGTTTTGATCGCTATAAAAAATATGTTCAGGATCTCTGAAAAAACCCCAGAGACTTTAATGTGATAACCTGACCAAGCTGTGGCTGCAATGCAGCAATTGCCTTCCCCTAAAAAACCCCAATTTGGCCTGAATTGGAGCAGTCTCAGGGGCAGAAGATTGTTGGAAGCCACCAGTGCTTCTTTATTCTGAGTCAGTGGGGTTTTTTTGGGGGTAAAAATTGCACTTTTGGCTGGGCTGGTTTGGAGGGGAACACCGGTGCTGCTCTCATGTGGCTGCAGTGTCCCTGGACCCACCCAGTGTCAAATCTTCCTTTGAAAGATAAAATTCCCTCCCTCTTCCAAAGGGAAGGGAGGTTCTAGGTCAGGTGAAAACAACGCATTCCAGAGGTTCTGGACACTTCTGCATCCCTCCTCTGGAGCAGGGGCAGACTCAGAGCCTTTCCTGCATGGTTGTGGGGTGCCTGCCCAGCATGGAAACACCCCAGGAAGGCAGAATTTGCTGCATTCTGATGCATTTAAACTCCAGGATGAGCCTGGAATAGCAAAGGACTAAACCAGTTGTGTTGTGGGCAGTTGTGGGATTCATCAGGGAGATGTTCCAGTGCTCCCAGGCTGTTGTGACTTCCCAGTTTGGAGGTAACTGGGGGACACCCAGCGAGGTTGTTCAGCAGTGGAGACCATGGGAGGATGAGGTGTTCTGGTTATTCCCCCTCCAGAAGCAGGAGAGGACTGTGGGGACAGCCCTGTGAGTGCTGAGGTTGGAAAGGACACTTGGGGTCTTCTCTGGAGCCCTCTTTACACCTCAGAAATGCAGTGAAAAAACAAACACAGCCTTGAAATGGCCGGGGAAAGTTCCCTGGTGGTGGCCGGAGGCGGCGAGCGGGGCAGGAAACGCCGAGCCCCGCTCAGAGCGGCTGTGTGAAAGGTTAAGGAACCACCAAATGTCAGCTTCCCCTTCAGACACAACGCTGAGAACTGAGTGTGAGAGATGTCCCAGCTGAAAAGCACTGAAAGCCAAAGCACCGCGTGGGGTGTTCCCCTGAGCGTTCACTTAAAGATCAGGGATTTGCTTTTGAGCTTTGCATCTTGGTGGCACCAGAGCTTTGGGCTTCTGAAAATGCCCAAACTGTGAGCTCTGGCAGCTGCTTTGATTCTTGGTAGCATCAGAGCTTTGGTTTTCTGACAGTGCCCAAGCTGGGCTCCTTTGTGGCATCACAGCTTTGGTTTTCTGACAGTGCCCAGGCTGGGCTCCTTCGTGCCATCAGAGCTGTGGGTTTCTGACAGTGCCCAGGCTGGGCTCCTTCGTGCCATCAGAGCTGTGGGTTTCTGACAGTGCCCAGGCTGGGCTCCTTCGTGCCATCAGAGCTTTGGGTTTCTGGCAGTGCCCAGCCAGGGGCTCCTGGCAGCTGCCAGAGCAGTCTCTCACCTGCTTTGGAAGCCGCCTCCGCAGCGAAGTCTGCAGCAAACTTCTTGAGCACCTCAGCACTGTCCTCCTTGACGAAGAGCCCGATGAAGTTGGAGGATGTGTAGAGCTCCAGGGGCAGCGGGGCCGGGAATTTGCATTTCCAGCGCATCACCGTGGCCTGCAGGGCTTCCGTGAGGGCATCGACCTTGCTGTCCTCACACTGCCAAGGGAAGCAGGACAGGCATTGCTCAGGAAAGGAGGGGATGTGGGTGGGTGTCACTGGTCTCTGCCTTTCCCCTCATGCAATGAGAAAAAGCACAGGGGCAAGGAAAAAAATATATCTATGTTTAGAAATCCTCAGCCCCTCCCTTGTCCTCAAAGCAGGATCAGCTATCCCCAAGTAACCTTCTCAACCTCCCCCACCCGTTCTCATGCTAAGGATCACTGGAGAGGATGAGAATTCGGTCTTCTGCTGCTGCTCTTCCCTGAAAACAACAGCTTAAAAAACCCATTACCCCCTGCAGAAGCCCAGGCATCGGCAAAATCCCCCCAGCTCCCCCCTGGACCGGGATGAAGCCTCCAGGCTGAGCCTGGCAAGGGCTGCTCAGGAATGGCTGAAGGAGAGACAGGAGAGGAGCTCTGCTTTACCATGAAGAACTGGCACAGGGTGATGTGTGGGAAGATGTTGTGAGCTTTGTTCTTGCCACAGATCTGCTTCGACTGCTGCCAGAACTCCGAGAGCTTCTGCGCCAGGGGCCCGGTGGGGCGCAGGTACAGGACGTACTCCCGGGGCAGGGTGTCATCCAGGAACGGGTCACCCACGTGGGAGAAGAGCCTGGCAGGCAGACAGAACTGTTCAACCGAGAGATCATGACAGATTTTCCCCCCAAAGCAACGCCAGCTTCCCGTGTGCTGGCTCCCATTCATTCTCCCTTTACGGAAAGAATCAGCCCTGGCGGGCCAGGCCGTGCCTCGCTTGCAGCCCATTATTGCTGCTCGGTAACACAGGGAATTGGGCTGGAGCTTCAGGCTGGCGCTCTGAAGATCTAACCCAGGTCACTGCTTCTGCCTTTCCTGCCTTTCAGTGTGTGAAACACGGGGAGGAGAGCAGCAGGAATTGCTCCACGTCTCTGAGAAGGCAGCTCTCAGCTTTCCTTCTCTCACCCGTTCCTGCTGTTGCTGTCACAAACTCTCCCAGGCCAAGCTCATTTCTGGATTGCTTATTTACAGCGCTTCAGCAGCATCTCACTAATTGTGCAGGTGCTTTTCAGGCAACACCCCTGTTTAAACACTCCACATTCTAATGGCTAAAATCCTGAATTCACCGTTTCTTTTACTTTTTAACATTTATTACTTCATACCAACCAGTCGCATGCTGCTTGAACACTCCTTCCACCTGTCGATGCCAGCGCTTTTTGTCTGCAGAGAGAGCAAAATAAAGAGAGAATTTCAGTGCTGCTGGGTCCTGTGGCTCCTGCCACAGCTGTTGCTGTGTGTTTGGAAACCTGTGGGATGCCCTTTCCAATTCTCTCACCCCTGGGGCTTTTTTTTGGATGTGCCACCTGTCAAATCCCCATAAACTGTTTGAAGGGCAAAGTCAGGCAGCCAGGGCAAAATATGAAATACAGACCTCTGGGTTTTCCCACTTCCCCAGTTTTTCTGGACAGAGAAACACCAGCATTTAATGGTCTCTTTGCTGGGGATTTCAGCATGAAACCCTGAAGGTTTGGGTCTGAAAGTGCAGGCGTTGCACTGAGGACAAGAAAAATTCAACTGCCACGAGAGGGCACAAAGCAGAGATTTTCCAGGTTAGAAAAGTTCCCTTCACTCCTGGCTACACTCAGAGAGCTCTTTTGCTTCCCTCTCTCCAGGATGACTCTAAATCCCTTTTCACCCTAGCTGGGAACCCCCAGCTCTCCTGTTCAGCAAGTTTTCCACAGCAGACCAGCACAAGGAACAGCCTTAGACATGGAATTGTGTTTTCCAAATGCTCGACACCAACACTGGAAAGCAGCAGTGGATCAGCTCAGCTCTGTGACACCAGGGACAGCCAAAGGGAGGGATTCACCCAGAACCCAAATGGAGCAAGAATTATGAGTGAAGGAGGCAGAAAAGGATAGAAATTTTAGGGTCCTGGGGCAGAGACAGGCTCTCAGCTGGGGAAGGTGCAAAATTCCCCATGAACAAGTGATTTCAGAGCTTCCTACTTAAGGGAAAGGGGGCAGGCTGTAGGGTCCAGCCTGTGGCTCTGGGTTTAGGGCAGCTGGGACCCTCCAGAACTTGTGACTGTGCTTGTGCCACCCCTTCTGTCTGCGGTGACAACTTTCAAAGTGCTCTGCCAACCACGGAGGGTATTCCTGCAGCGTTCCCCACCAGCCACGTGCTGTTGACTCAGCTGTGCTTCAGCTCTGCCCTTGCCTTCCCCACCCCCTTGAATATACACATTTTTGTTCGTTTGGAGGGCGAGAGGAAAGGCAGAAAGATAATGCTGGGGAAAAAAAAAATATAAAAGGGCTGTGTTGCAAATGTGTGATTATGAAAATACTTCCTCCCGAAGCGGTTTTGCTGCCCTTCTCTGCCAGCATTTCCTCGAGGTCAGCACAGTGCTGGGCCCAGCTCCTGCCCCTCTGCGAGGAGGGATTTGGGGTGGTGGCTGCCATGGGTTGGTGTTGCTGCCCTGCTGACCTTGCTCTGCTCTGGAAAATGTTCTATGCAAAGCAGCGACTGCTTTGCTTTGGAAAGCAGCTCAGGCAAAGGCGACGAGAGAAGAGATGAGGGGAACCTCTGAGGGAGCAACGCCTGTGGCTTCTCCCTGCCCTGCCTCCATCGTTTGTTGTGCTGCCTTTGCTCAGTTTGTTGCCTTTTCCTGGTCTCAAAATTAGGAACCAAACATGGTTAAGTGATAAAAAGGGGTTTTACCTCGGTATTTATTTAAGGATCTTTAGGTGCAGCACTCCGTCCCGGTGGAATGCACCGAAATGCACCCAGAGATGCACTCACACACACCAGAAAAGCACACACAATTACAGGCCTTGCAAATTAGCAAATCTAGCAAAGATTCTCCAATGAGAGGCCCAAGTGAACTCCCCAACTTGAGGAACCTTCCCCTGGATGGGTCTATCTCAGTTTACAGGATGTGTTCTGGAGAGGACCTTGGTGTCTGGGATGTCCTGACCCCTGACTGCGAGGCTGCCAGGGTGTTTGGGCTCCTGGTTTAACAAAGTATTGAGTCTTAGCGAGATTATTTAACTTCAGGAATTATAAGTATGTGGGCTAAAAGCATTAAGAATACATAAAAGCCATATAAAAGAGTATATAAAAGGGGTATAAAAGAAAAGGCAAAAAACCATCATGGCATCAAGTTCACCTCCCCTCCTGCCCGGGTTGCTCCTGCTCTTTGGACCACGACCGAGACGTGACTCTGCAAAAGTCTCCTCTGAAATGTGTGGGTTAAAACTGCCCTCCCAGAAAAGCTCTGGCTCTGAAACGAGCAGTTCCTTCGGGATTTCCTGTGCCCAGATGCCAGCACAGACCTCTGGAGGAGCTGTGCACAACCCAGGCTCTGCCACCCACCCTCGGTGACTCTTTTCCTTCATGACCTGATGATTCCTTGGAACAAATCACAGAGTGGAGCTCTGCTGGAATTAACTGCAGCTCCTGCAGTGCCTGGGGACCCCAAAGGGTGGCAGAGAACATTAGGCTGGCCCCACACACGTTTCATGTGTGATTTCCAGAGCTGCCTCCATCATCCACAGGGACAATCAACTCCCTTTTCAATTTAATTTTCAGTGTGAGGAGGAAATGCTGCATAAAGCAAACAAAGCCAAAGGATATTTTTATCCCAGGACCTGCAACTGAGAGATTCTTTTCTTTTTTTCCCCCCTATTTTTTAATTTAGTGCAGGGGATGGTGCTGATGACTGACAAGTCTCTGCATCCCTCCCAAAATCCCACCCTGGCCAAAACCTGGAGAGGACCCATCCTCCAGCTCCCGAGCCAGGATCAGCTTTTTATAAGTGGAGTACTCAAAACTGGTCACAGCCATACAAAAGTGGCCTGATTTTCACAACTGCTGAGTGCAGTGGGAGCTGGAAAACATATCCTGCTCCTGAGAAAATCAGGTCACTTAATTAGGTGACAAATTATGGCTTAGGTGCTCAGATTTCCTCACGCTGGGTAACAAGTGTTGGCTGGAGCATTAGACAAAGTTGTCACTCAGATGAACCAGAAAAGAGGAGAAAGTAAGAAAATAACTTATTTTTTCAGCATTTACTGGATGATTTCAGCCAGTAACTGTTTCTGGTCGTGCAAAATGGGTTCAGGAAGGGCATGAGAAGCTTTGTGCAGCACTGCTGGTCCCCTGAGCCACCCAATTCCTCCATCTCTTGGCTTCTGCTGCCTCTGAGATGAAGGGCAGGGAAATCATTGAACAGCACCCAGCAACACGGAATAATCATTATGAACAGACAGCAAGGCAGAGCTTCTGTGCAACTGCAGGTCTGGAGAATTCAGGGAAGGGGAAAGAAAATCCTGATAGCAATACCTGGCTTCCAAATGCACAGCAGGTATTCCACCCACTACAACAACTGAGATGTGTTCGATCCTTCAACCTCAAAGGCCTCCCCGTGACACTCTTCAATGTCAAGGCCCAAGGAAAACCTTTCCCCACTCGGTCACTGGTTAAACAGGATGAAATATTGCCAGGAAGCATCCGAGCTAAAGAGCTGACCCCTTGGCCCAAAATATGACAGCAGAATTGGTGCTGCTGCCCTGGCTTACACATTAATGCAAATCTATTAACCCCATTTTAATCCCATTTTAACCCCAGCCCACTCAACGGCAGAGCACAGAGCTCTGTGTGCTGCACAACTTCACTCCTCACTGCTCAGGGAGTTTTGGCTTCCTGTCACAAAAAAAAAAGGGGGAATGGCAATTCAGCTCGGAAATATGTATCAATAAACATAAAATATAATGGCCAAATCCCATTTGCTTCAGAGGAAATGGCTGCAATGGGGAATGAGGCATTAACCACAACGAGAACCTTCAGTCTCAGAAGCACCACAGAGAAATCCTCCCTCTGTCGAGTGCTCAGCCTTCTGCTTCTAGTCCGGCTCAAAAAGTGCTCGGCTTTATTCAAGCTCAGCTTAAAAAAGGAGGGGCTGCCAGTGGCAGTGAACACTGCAAACAGAGCAAGAGCAGGGCGTGGGGGGAACTATTCTGAGATAAAATATAACGCAGATAAAGGCACATCACTGAAAAAGCGTGCAAACTTCGGGGTTTGATGCCCCCAGCAGGGATTTCCATTGGCTCTCCTTTAATTTCACTAATTGTGCCATCAGCAGAGCTGAGCTGGCTCTGCCTGCGAGAGGGACCTGGATTTATTCTGAATTTCTGCTCTCAGAGGCTGCAGAAAACGCCAGCAGCAGCCTCGGCCTCAGCCCCAG
The DNA here is from genome assembly GCA_013398015.1 of Oreocharis arfaki. Taxonomy (NCBI): domain Eukaryota; kingdom Metazoa; phylum Chordata; class Aves; order Passeriformes; family Paramythiidae; genus Oreocharis; species Oreocharis arfaki. The sequence goes on along the minus strand of VZRR01009621.1, from coordinate 174,545 downwards.
CTCCGCAGGCACCGAGGGGTTTGGGAATGAGCCCTGGAGGGATGGAGGCAAGAGAGGCAGTGACCAACTCTGCCCTTTCATCCCTCAAGCCCACACAAACTCCTTCCCCCTGAGCACAACCCCTCAGAGGGCTGAATTCATCACCTGAGTCTTTGGCCCATCAAACATTTAGCTGTGCAAATGAAGATTTTTTAAAAATACTTGGCTCTCCTCCTCAGGTCCCACTCCAAGGCCTGCCTGACAGGGTAAAATAGGAATTACAGCTCATAATTGATGCCAAATGAGTTTGAAAGAAGGATGCTGTCAAACAGAGCGTTTTTCCTTAGCAATATAAAATAAGCACCTTCATTTTTCGCTTGTTTGCGCCTATAAAACATGTTTATATAAACATATATTCAACTAGCCCCGTGTATCTATTTAAAGCTTGGCTTTTTCCGTCTCTGTTGGTTTATGGTGAAAGAATAGAAAGCAAAATGCTGGCTGGCTCCAGGAAATGGGAAAAAAAATAGGAATTTTCTGGCTGCAGCTGCTGTTTGGAGCACATCTGTCAGTCCAGGTACAGGTCAGGAACCCAGTATTTAAATTTCTCCTTGCTTACGTGCCAAAGTCACGGGGTGGGAGGTCCCAAATTCAAACTCTGCTCTATAACCTACAGGAAAGCCGCTAAAAATTCTCCACAAACAGTAAAATTCCCGGTATTTTTTGTGTGGTTTTTTTCCCAAATTGCCAAGCGAGCGACCTCTGCAGATTCCTGAATTTTTGCAGCTTTAATCCATTGTTTATTAACAGCCCAACAAAGGAAATGTGTCTGTTCTAGGCTCCCAATGAACAACTGCACATTGAGGAACAGTTTTGCGAGGAAAATTTCTGTGCATTTAATGACTTGGTTGTGAGGTGGAGGGAAAACCACCCGAACTCCTGGGTGCCGTGAATTCCTTAATTATTCTCCCCACAGAAACGGCCACAGTGAGGTGTCCTTCCCAAAATGTGCTGTGCTCCTCTGAATTCTCAACATGCAGAATTCACTCGGCCACCCCCCCCCACCCCCCAAAAAAAATCCTGTGATGCCGCTTCTGTTCTTATTTGGGTGACCTTGCTGCTATAAATAGGGACAGGACAGGAAGAGATCACCAGGGATCCAGTTCCTGTTTAGGGCAGGGGGTTGGGGATGTTCCTTTTCTGCCTTTGTGGGGGGAAGAAAACAACAAAACCCCGGGGGTTTTTGCGAGGAGAACGACTCCGATATGAGAGCGTGGCGGGATATATAATTCTCCTCCCTTCACTGAGCTTTACCTTAACTTCTCCTGCTGTTTTCCTGCCCGATGGCAGGGACAAATCCCCGCTCACGTTGAACTGAGTGACTCTAATTCCACCCACACCCCCCCTCCCGGAGCACGAGCTGATTTTACACCCCAAGATCCCCTTTCGGAACGCGCCGTTCCCAAGCACATCCCCAAACTGAGGTCAGCAGCACATCCCAGCCATGGAAAACACCCAGGTCCTGCCTGGAATCCAGGAACTTCCAGAAAGGGGCTGGGGAAGTGCCTGGGAGCACGGGGACTGCAAGGTCTGCACTGTGCTGCATCCTGGAGGTCACGTACATGTTTATGGAAGGTGCCTGGTGGGGCTGGAAATTCCCTTTCCTCCCTCTTCCCAAGGGATGGCTGCTCATTCCCAGCTCTGGAATAGCAAGCTCTGGTAGGCAGAGAAAGAGAGGGAAAGGGGAAATGGGATCCGAAATCAATTTGGAAGCACACTGCTATGTATTTGTGGTCTCTGCAATTGAAAATGTTCCTTTTTTCAGAGGACAAGCAAACTGCAGCCTGGCCACGGAGGAGGAGGAGGAGGATGAGATGATGATTTTTATGTGCAAAGAACGAGGGCCTGGGCATGTGTCTCCTGCTTTTTTAGAGTTATGTAAGATTTTGAAGGCGGATTTCTCTCCCCACACGTGCACCGAGTCATTCCCTAAATCCCCTGCTTAGCCGGCTCGTTAAAGCACGAGGAGAGGGAAGCACAGACTCGTAAAAAAGTGGCCGGGATAAAGGCAGGAATGTAGCAGCCGTTTAGCGTTTTTAAAGAGACACAGGTTTAAAGAGGAAGCAGGATATTCCCTTCCTTAGAACAACAACAGCGCGGCTTTTTACGAGGCGTGGGCTTGGATGTCCCGCTCCTGCCAGCCACTCCGTGTCCCTGCAGGACGGAGGAGGAACAAGGCACAGGTTTTTGGGCTGATGTGAACTGGTCACACCCCATCAAAATTCCTCCGTGCTTTCATTCTCCCCTTCAGCTGCAAAGCCCCGCCGCTAAGTTTGCTTTTAATCCTGATACTGGTTTTCTTTTTAATTTCTGGTTTGGATGACATTTGCTGTCTGGCTTCCCGGTTCACTTCCTTTAGCTTCTCTGCCCGTGTGCTCATCTAGAAATGCTGCTCCAACAAGCTCTGAAAATAGCAGGAGGCCAGAAGCCTGGAATTGAAGAAAATGATGTCTCACAATTCCCTAATAAACCCACAAAAACTGGCAGCACCTCAGCTGCCTGGTTCAGACTCAGAACCACGATACAGGGCGATCACTGGAAAACGGGGACTTGGTTGGGGAAGGTGGGAAACAACTGCTGCTGTTAAAGGTTTTGCACAATTGTGGCCATTAGCAAAACAGCCAGAGTTAGTACAAATAAATTCACACAGAACTGGAGCACCCTCGGCAGGGGCTCATCCCCTTCGAACACCTGATTTTAACAGAGGCCAGAACACTGCAGAGTGCCCACGAGTTCATTATTCGCAGGGAGCGGGAGCTTTCATCTCAAAACTATTAATCCATTTTTAGCTAACCAGGAAGACGATGTCCTTGCAAGGAGCCAAGCTGGAGGTTTAAGGATGCTCCAATGCACCATCTGGAGGCTCAGTGATAGCCAGAAAAGGAAGCAGTTGTCACGCTGATTGGAAAGAAATTAAGTCCCTCGCAGCATTTGAGGCAAACACGACGCTTTCTTCTCCCTAATTGCTCTTCTGCCTATCCAGGAACGAGATTTGCCACAGCTCTGCTTTTGGGATCGAGGTGCTCTCATTGCACCTCTTTCCCCCGTCAGGGGTGGGGTTTTGGCTGGTGGAGCTGCCAGGGGGATGGGAAGCGGTGCCAGGTGGCAGCTCCTGGCACCCCGCGAGTCACCGATGTCCCGCTGCCACCTCGGCAGCTCCTGCCTCTCCGTCTGTCACAGCCCGTCTGCAGCATCCCCAGTGCCCAGCACAGCTCCAGCACCTGCTGCCCCAAACCTGAGAGCCCCCCACACCCTAATTCGGGGAGGTGGAGCAGGTCAGGGGTGCTCTGAAGCTCCCTGTGCTCCCCTTCTGCCCCCAGTCCTCAAGGCAGCCCCACTTTACTCCTCTGTACATCGAATTTTTCAGTAGACCTTTAGGAAGGGAGAAAAAAAAAAAACAACAAAAAAAGCCACAAGTAGCACTTTAAAGTGCCAGTGTTAACATTTTCCAGCTTCTTGGGGTTTCAAAACAGGAAGTTTGGGGGCGGTGCAGTTGCACAATTTGCCAGAAAGCTGCTGTTCTGTGAAGTTGGTGACACGGGGCTGTACCAGGAACTCGAGCCCTGACAGCCACCAAGGATGTGACTTTCTGGGACTAATTGTCAGCCGGTTTTGATGTGCTGCTCCTGTTTGCAGGAGCCTGAGCTGCTCTTGGCTGCCAGTGGAGAGCTGATTTGTCCTCCAGAGCCCGAGCAAAGCCGTGCTCAGGGGAGCTTTCCCAGGCTGACAGAGGAAGCGAGCAGAGATAACACAGCCCAAAGCCAGCGTGGTACAGCCACAGCCTGAACACAGCCCTGAGCTGCTTGGCTTGGATCTCGTGAGGAAACCTGTGAGGCAAAATTCCTCCTAGGTGAGAGTCCAGGTCTCTGTGTCCTGCACACCCCGAGGGAGTCGGAGTGTTGGTCTGAACCTGCTCTGCTTGACAGCGACGGGATTTGGATTGGGGTGCAAACAACAGGTTTTGGTCAAAACTTTGTCAGGGTGGGTCCTGCACAGCCAAATAATAGAGTCAGGGGGTGGTTTGGGTTGGAAGGGACCTTAAAGATCCCCGGTTCCACCACCCCAGGGTGCTCCGTCCAGCCTGGCCTTGGACACTTCCAGGGATCCAGGGGGAGCCACAGCTTCTCTGGGAAAGATCTTCCAGTGCCTCACCACCCTCACGGGGAAGGGTTTCTTCCATAAATCCATTCACTCAGTCCCTTTCTGTCCAGTGAAGAAGGGAGTATCTTGTGCTTGCCAGAAATGGGCGAGTTCAGCCACCCCAAACCCAACACCTGGACTCAGCTCCATGTGGTGCTCTTCGCCCCGATCATTTTCTCCATTATCTCCTGCAATGTTCATTCTGACCCCTTCTTTTCTCCTCAAGTGGGGATTCTCCCTTCTTCAAGGGCAGTGCCTGCCTGTCGTGGGGACTCTCCCAGGTTCTGTGTGCCCATGGACTCACAGCTTTGCTGAAAAGGCAAACCCTGGAGATGGAAAATGGGAAGTGGACGCCTGGCGAGAAGCTGAGCCCGCTCTCACACCGAAAACAGACTCAGGCAAAGCAGCAAGAAGGAAGTCTTAAGAAATTAAGGAAGGTGGAAGGAAGAAGAAGGGTGGGGTGCTGAAATAGTTGGGTCAAAGGCAAAAAGAGAGACTCAAAATAACCTCCTGCTCTAGACAGCTCTGTTCAGGAAATTTTTGAAGCCTTGTTGCTCGCAGTAATACACGGATTTCACAATATGCCAAATCAGTACTCCTCACTTTATTCTGTCATCTGGAGAGGACAGAGTTGTGCCAATATTTATGATGTCAATATTCACACGGGAGATCTGGCCAAGAAGCCCAAAATGCTGCAGGAAAACGGGGAAAAGAGGGTTAATGCAGCAGGTGATGAGGGACACTTGCCACTGACTCAAGGCTAAAACACCCCCCCCCCCGAAACAGAACTGGGGCTGGGAGTCCCCTGGTAGCACAAGCTCCATTTGGGGGTGAGAAAACACACGCAGGGCTCAGCCTCTTGCCTCAGAGATTTTAAGTGTGTGGTTACAGCAGTGAGCTACAGCTAAAGTCAAAGTTTCCATCAGGGGAAAGAGAAAACAAGTGAGGTAGCAAGCTCTGCTCTGAATTTCAGTGTGAGGGGCTGAATTTGGTCTCCTTCAGGTCACTTTGGAGTCCTTGGGTGATGCAGAAGTTATAAAAATGCAGTTATTTTGCTGTTATAACCATGCTAAGTTGTAAACTCGTGGCCAGACTTTAAACTCCAAATCCAGAATAAATTTTAAAAATGACCCTGCAGTGTCTGGCTCAGTAATCTGGATTTTTTAACGTGAGGTCTAACCAAGAGACTCCAAAAAGTTTCAGTCCTCACTAGGGAAGGGTTAAAAAACCCCCACATTAAAAATAAACGTGTTTGAAGTCTAAAAGGGGACAGGAAATGAAGAATTGCGATAAACTGAGAAACAATGAGATGAAGAAGGATCTAAGAATCTAATGAGAAAACTTTACCACAGGCTGGCAAGATTTCCCTGCATATTTGCCTCATTTTGTTACGGCCTGTCAGCTCCAAATGCAGAGCCTTTATTCCTGTATCTGATCGTTCTCCTGCAGCACATGTAAGTGAATCACCAAAAAAGCAATAGGAAGGCTTTAATGAGACCTGGATTTAGTAATTATCCCTCCACCAAAGAGTACTTATGCATCTCCTTAACTTCAAGCATGTACTTACAGACTGCAGCCCCGCTCTCACGCAAAGCAGCTGCTGGGAGGTTGTTGCAAATCAAGGCTTTGGGTCTCCTCTTCCTCCCAGCACAATTTCCAAGGATTTTAAACCGAGTGTTTGCCATGATGAAAGGAACTTTGTTCAGCTCCCCGCAAACCTGGGGGTTTCATGCTGGCAGGTAACACAGGGGTGTGTTTTTGACGGAGTGTTTGGCTCACAAAAATGCCCTCAGGCAGCAAAGGGCTGGCACAGCCCTCAGCACAGCACAGCCCTGCACGGTCCCACTCCATCCCCTCACCACGGGATCCTCCTTGACCCAGTTCATGGCCTTTAATTCGATTCCCAAACCCATCCGCTATCACAAAGCACTGGTTACTTCAGGGCTTAATTCTCACATTTGTGGGGGAAAAACTTCACCTTCCCGTGCCTCAAAATGTCAGTTTAGCACTAAAATGCTTCTGCAGCTCTGTCAGAGACCTCAACAGGGCACAGCCAGCGTATAGAGCATAGAACACCAGCTCAGCAGGTCTCTCCCTCCATCATTTCAGTCTCTGCTGAGCCACCTGGCTAAACACAAGCAGTGTTATGTCTTAAAAAGTGCCCAGCACAGGGTTTCACCTGACCACAGGGGATGGGAATTCCCAGGGCTACACCCCTGCTGAAATCCTGCCGCAGCAGGATTGACAGCACTGACCATGAAGGTGTTCGACTCCAACTCTGTGTTTTTCATATCCAGAATCAACGTGATGTGGGTACTACGATAATTAAATCTCCTTTTTCCCCTCCTCTCACCATTTTAATTTTAATTTTTGACACCTAGGAGGTGGCAGCAGTGGGGTGGGAATAGATAAGGACAGAGCCCTCATTCCTTTTCCCTGAGAGAAGCTTGTTGTGTGTGAGGATCAGACACAGCCTGGCCTGTCCTCTGCCTCCTTATCCACATCCCTGGCCAGAATTTCTACGGATGCTCTGTATCCACAGAAATATCCCTAAAGAGTGGCAGATTTGGGGCTTCCCTTCAGCTCAGACCTGTTCCCACAAGGATTCCCAGCTGAGCTGTGCTGCCTGAGCATTGAAGTGGCTTTCCCCGTGGATTTTTTTCCTCCTTTCCCAGCCACCAAACACAGCTCCCACCTCATCCTAGCACCTCACCAGCAGCGGGGACACATTTCCAGGGCTGTGTGGGAGGCCAGGCCTCGGATGCTTGCCTTGGAGCCCTCGTTATCCAGGCTGAGCTCTGCGGGCAGGTATTGTCTGTCAGACACACAGACAGACAGACACCTCCCATGAGCAGCACCTCATCTCCAGAGCGCGGCTCTCCCCCGCACCGCGCCGAGTGCTGCTGTGGGGGTGTGCTGCTAAAATTATTCATGGAGGGGGGGAAAAAAAAGCCTTTTACAACTGAGCCCCATCTTCTCTGGGCTCTCGTGTGTGGCTGGTATCTAGAAAGCAGCCCGAGAGGGGCAGTTTTTCCTCTCCTGAATGCAAAAGGAGCCTCTTTCTCCATCTGTTGAGGCCTCTCTTTCCATCCTGCTGAGGAGGCAGCCTGTCCTGGGATGGAACCACTGATCCAGGACAATTCCAGCCAGGCACTGGCACTAACAGCAGCATTAGGAAGTAGAAGAGCACCTTGCAGTGTTGGGACTGCACAATAATACCTGTGCTCACAGCAATGCCCCTCCCTCCGCCTGTCAGAGTGGGCTCCTGGGAGCTGGAGCGAGAGGAATAAATAAATAAAATGAATGGCAGGTGCTCAGAGGGGTTGGTTGTAAAGCCCTCTTGGTTTTTAAAGATTAGTTTGCTCTGCAGGCTCCTGTGGTCGTGGTGGAAGGCCTAGACTCGTGTGAGGTCCCTTTTGGGTAAATACTTAAGAGCTGCCTCGTGAAAAGTAGGCAAGAAAGGAGGAGGTATCAGTGCAGAGGAGTTCTTGGCAGTGAATTTCAGGGGCTGGTACAGCGAGGCACGTCTGGTAAGTCACAGAATTATGGAATCATGGAATGGGTTGGGTTGGAACCTTAAAACTCATCCAGTTTCATCCCCTGCCATGGGCAGGGACAATTCCACCATCCCAGGGTGCTCCAAGCCCCATCCAGCCTGGCCTTGGGCACCTTTCAACCTTTTCTCTGCCTCTCTCAGGTGTGGTTTCTAAAGGAGCTGGGGCTCACAGGACTGTGCTGCACCCCCGTGTGTGCCCTTGGGCCTCTCCAACTCCCTGCAACAACTCCTGAGCCTGGGATATTTAAACCCAGCCTGGCAGAGATGTAGAGCTGTCAAGGGTCTTTCATGTCTTGCAGCTTCTGTGTGACAGAAAATAAATTAAAATAGACTCTTGGGTAGCTCCAGGAGTGGAACCATCTGGAAAAGATTGGGAGGTGAGCATCCCGATGATCAGCCATCAGAGGATCCTGCCAGGAACGAGCCCTAGGATGGGCTGCAGCCACAGGAAAGGCTCAGCCCCCACACACAACGAGGCTTTGGGAGAGGTCCTGGCACTCCCAGAGCTGCTGTTCACAGCCAGGCCGGGCTCAGGGGCACCTCAGCAGCTCCACACGTTCTCCTGCCGTGGATCCAGCGGGGCAGGCAGGGCTGCTGTGCACACGGGAAGGACTGAAGGGCTCAGATCTGAGAGTGCATAAACCACACCAGCACCCTGACACTGCCACCGCTGCACAGGGAGGGGCAGGGTTTTGGAGGAAATGCTATCCTGGGGAAGCCAGAAGAGCAGAATTTGTGATTTCAACAAGAAGAAGGTGTCAGGTACAGCAGCTGAGGCTTTGAGTCAGCCAGTCCTGCAGGTGAGGGGCTCCCAGCTGCAGCTCTGCAGGACCCTGCAGTGCCAGGGCCAGCAGCTGCTGCTTAGGGCGTGCAGGACACAGGAGAGAGCTCAGCCCTTCCTCAGTCCCGCTCTCCCAGCCTGCTCTCACTGCTCCCACCTCCCTGCGATCCCACCGAGCACCCCTGGGAAGCAGAGATAAGGAGGTTCCAGGAAATGAGGATTGCTCTGTGTGTGTGCAGGTGTCTCTCCTGTCTCCGCCCGTCCCTGGGGCAATGCGAGATTTCAGGCTGCAGCTGAAACCAGACCCTTTTTCCCAGTGCAACCCTCTTTGTTCTGCAGGCGAGCATTTCATGCTTTCTCTCTGCAAAGCACAAATAAACCACGTGGAGTGAGGCTGGGGTGAATTATCAGGGCCAATTCTGTAAGTAGCAGACAGACCTCGGTACCATTTGGGGGTTCAGGGATTTTTTTGGGTGCTGAGCCCAGTTCTGCCCGAATTCCTGGGTGGAAATGACTCCATCCTGCCAGGCAGGTGAACGTGCAGCGTGCTGAGCTGCATGGAGACCACGAGGCTTTCACAAGAGCTCAGCATCAGCCTAATTTTGCTCCCAGCGGCATTGAATGAGGCAGAATTAGGCTGGAGCCGAGCTGCTGAAAGCTCTTATCCTATCTCCCTCTCGCTGTAGTTGCCTAAAAATAAGGAGTCCAATTAAATCTACAGCAGTACAAAGTATGAGGGAATGTATAATTAATTTTAAAAAATCAAAGGCTGTCTTACAGCGCTGATCAGCATTTAGCAACGCTGCCACCAGCTCTTACTCTCTTCATTCTTCCTTTTTAATCAGCGATTATTGTTGTATCTCCTGACAGTGTGATCACATATTCCGGTGGTATTTCAACCACTGCGTTCCCCGGGAGCTGTAAACATACCCACAGGAGGAAAATGAGAGAGGGAAATATTTATTATCCAGCCCAACTCTGGTCCTGACATTTAACTGGAGCCCTGATACTGGTGAAGGATAAAAATTTGCTCGCTGTGACAGTCAAGGCTTTCATTCGCAGCACAGCCCTGACGAGGAACTAAAAGCTGAGAGAGGAGAAATTGCGTGCCCAAGGTCATCTCCCAGGGTTATCCCTCTCCTTATTGCTGTTTTGCTGTATCCAGCACTCCCAAAAACAAAAAAAGGGGTTTTTTTTGGTCTCCCAAGAGAGCATAAGGCGGCCACCTGTGAGCACAGGGCTTTGTCACCTCCCAAACAAGAGGTTCACACTTGTGCTGTGTCTGTGCAGCCGAGGGGAGCTGATGTGCTCCTCGCAGCTCTCCTGGCAGGGATCCCCAGGAGCTGCGCTGGATTCACAGCAGTGACTCCATCTGGGTCCCCCAGAGCAGAATCTGCCTTTTATTTTGGGTGCCAGCTGTTAGTGGGACAACAGCGAGGGCGGGTTTGTGTCACCCCTTCCCAGAGCCTCTTCCCTGGGTTGTGCCCAGATTTCCCCACCTTTCCCTCCTCTAGTGGCATTTCAGGCTGAGTCCCTTCCTTTGTGGCACGGCTCCAAAGCCTCCTGCTACAGCAAGGACGGGCTTTTGCCTCGAGGGAATTCCGAGGGGAAATCTCCCCACAAGGCAGCAGGAAGGCACCGATTGTTGGGGAAGATAGAATAGGAAAACCTTACAAATATGATTACCTGGCAAAAGATGCTGAGATTGAGATGAAAACAAGCTTTGAGTTGCCCAGCTCCAGTCACTGAACAACTAGAAAACAATGTATACCGGCTATAGGTAATCCCCCTTTGTTTAAACAATGCCCTCTACGTGTAAACAGGTCCAAAGATCAAGGAAGACCCTGCAAACTCATCAAAGAGTCCAANGGCAGAGAGAGAGTACTCCGCAACCAATGGTTCACTGTGAAGGGAAGGAGTCCTGTGGCTGCACTCCCTTGGGACACAGACCTGCTCCAGGCTCCCCACACTCCACGAGGCACTTGCAGGGCACCTTGGCTTTGCCGTGGGTGGCTTTTCCCAAAGAGTTCAGATGATTCAGGGGCTGGAAGTGCCTGGAGAAAGAGCGAGGTGGAGTCCAGCCCCGAGGATCACCTGCTGCCACGTCAGGCTACGTGAAATTCCTCCTTCCCTCGGCCTTTTCCCTGCCTCTTGCTGTGCCCCATCCCTTTCTCCTGTGTTTTTAGCCCACGGATTCCCCCTGGCACTGCCAGCTCCTGCCGTGGGTGATGTTATCCCAGTGGCAAAAATCACAGTGCGAGGCTCTCTAATCAGCACAGGCAGACGGAAAATAAATCAATTGTGAGAGGTAAAACTGTTCCCAGTGAGGTCTCCACGCTCCCCAGGGGGAGGATCTCTCACCTTAAACAGCTTTTACATGTGACTCACCGTTTCTTTATCCTCAGTTAAACACCTTTTGTAAAAAAGCTGATAAAAATTATTAGGGAAAGATCAGCCATCCCTAAATCCAGTGAAATTCAGTAGGAAGTTCTATCCCTGCTGTAGGTTGGTGTAGAGCAGCTCAAGGAGGACAAAAAGGGATCTCGGAGTTCTCAAGGGGCTTTTATTTGTACAAACATCAGCCCTGGGCTGTGTTACAGCGTTTTTTTGGCTGTTAAACAATAAAAAACCCCTTTTCTTTTCAGATTGAAACATAATTTCCTGCATTATTTTAACATTCTGTTCAGTGCATTTCTGAAGGATCACCCCTCCCAACAGATTCAGGGTTCCAGGATCCAGCTCTGCTGCTGTCAGATTTAAAAATAAAGAGCTCTACAAGAGGATTTTTTTACGTAAGGAAGAGTAATTTTTACTTCTCTGCTGCCTTTGCTGACTGGGCACTGGTTTCCAGCTATAGGCTGCTGCTCTGAACTACGCATTTGAAGTTATTTTTGAAATGTGTTATTACCCCGAAGTTGCATCTCTCCCTTTTTGATGCATAATTTAGATTTTAGCCTCTCACAAATTCCATGCCTAAGGAACTGCTGATGCTTCTGGGAAAGAAAAAAAAAACAACAAAAAACCAAAAAACCAACAACCCAACAATAATAAGACTGCACAAAGTATTCTTTGTGGAGCTTGTTCTGGATATGAACACATTTATGCTCCTCTGAGTTTTCCCCTATTTTTGTCTCTGGGATATTTACACAAATACAGAACCTCTATTGTTGGGTGATTCACCAAGATCAGTGAGATCTCATGAATTCTCCCTGCAGATCATCTGCAGCCTGAAATCTCAGCTCTTTGTGGGACCCAGATGGAGCAGAGAGAAGAAATTAAAGTCAATTTGCTTTTTCTTGTGGAGGAGCTTCTTCCTTGCAGAGCAGGAAGGCCAGGCAGCACAACTCAAGATAAACCAGGATTATTAAAGTCGTGAGGGGGCTTGAGTAACTCAGTCTCGTGCTGGATTTGGTTCTGTTCTGCTGCTTGATGTTGACAAATCTGTTCATTTCTGGGTGCATTTTATCCTCTGCCCAAAATAGAGGTAGGGAGGTCTCTGCCTGTTGCTGCTTTTCTTTCGGTTACCATAGAATTTCTTCCAAAACCTGCTGAAAAAATCCCCAGGGGCTTCCAAATGGCTCTGGCCTTAACACTTCTAATTAAAGCTGTGGGCATTTTGGATAAGTGTCCGAAATGCCACAGCTCCCTACTGAACCTGGCTTAGCATTAGTGATGCCAGGTGTGAAGTGAATTAAAATCAAGGGAAATAAACCTCCTGTTGCACAACAAACTGAAGATTTCTGAAGGCTCTGCATTGTACCTGAGTAGTTGGAACTGAGTTCGTCTGTGCTGCTCCCGAGGTTAAAAAGAAGAGGAAATTATTGCCTGAAATTATCTGTCCAAGGAAAACTGAGGTACAAGGGGGGGGTGGGAAAAAAAACCCAGTCGAAAATGGGATGTTTTTCTAAGTGTTGGAGGCAACATCAGCAGGTTTTTAAGTGTGTCATTTATAAGGGAAGTGATTCAAATGAAATCAGGCACTTTAAAAATTCAGCAAAGTGCTGAGGACATAATAACCTCTGAGGAATTTAAAAAGCCATTTCACATTCGTGTTATTCGAGTTCCTCACTCCTGTAATTTTACCTCTTTTTTGTTGTTGTTGCTGCTCTAATGGCACAGCTCCCAATATCAAGTGATTATTTCAGAATCGAGGAGTTTCATTAGAAAGGGCAAAGTCAATCCCTATCCTTCCTGTCTGGCGAGAAAAGCTTAAGAAAACAACTTCAGTGTGTCCTAAATCCTTGTAGGGAAAAAAATTTTTAAAAAGAATCTCAAGTTTGAATGTTCTGATAATTAAATCTCACCGTCTTTAAGCCAGGCCCAGGAGCTTCTGTCCTTAGGCAAGCCCTGAGTTCTGCAGGTTTCTGTTGGAGTGAGCACAGGATGGAGAGAAAAAGAGCTCAGAAACTCCAACCCTCAAACTTTGTGGCAGTTCACCAGAATGATTAAGAATCTCTGGCAGTTTTTTTTTTTTTGTGAGGATGTGGCTGATTTTCTGTGTCCTTCCGTGCCATTAATAGGGAGAGCTCCAGGAGAATTTTCTGGGGCAATCCACCGCCACGTAAAAACCTCCTCACTACACTGAAGTTCCCATCATTTTCCTCCTCTCAAATCAAGGCAGTTTGAATTATTTCAGACATTTCCCACATGGAAAAGTCTTCCTTGAGGTTTTTTAAAGCCTTTGGCTTCCTGCCCCAGCTGCAGGACCTTTGCTAAAACCACGAATACAAGATCCCGGATAAAAGCCAAACCAGTGACAGCCTCACACCTTGACCAAATCCATGAGGATTAAGCACTTTATTTAGGCTGAAAAATCAACTTTTCCCTGTCTGAGAGCTACACATTTCCAAACCCAAGACGCAACTTTGGTCAGCCTCGAGAAGAGGTGAAATTTTCCAACTGGGATTTATTTTCAGGGGAGCGGCTATTTTTGACGACACCAGAAAGTTCTCCTCAAGCGTTCTGCCGAACATTTGAGCCCTGCCTGGCCTTTGTGATGGAAATTTGGGCTTGCAGGGGGTGGCTGGGAGGTCACCTGGAGGCAGCTTGGGTTTATGATCCCCCAGGCTACCTGCGGGAGAAGAAAGGTAACACCGGCCGCCCCAAACTCCGCCAACACCCTCCACAAAAGGGGCTGGAATTCGCTTCAAAAGGCCTCAAACAATGACCTTTCAATGGATTCCATCGCTTCCCTAATGGACAAAACACGATTCCCTCTCCGGCTTATCTGGGTGCCAAGTCCTGCGCCTGCAGTACAATGGATGCATTGTTCGTGCGGGCTGCGGGCTAAAGTGTATTTTGGTGACTGCTGCTCTTTAGAACACGAATTGTCTGCTGACACTTATTCCAGCAGAGCTTTAACTCCTTCCAGCCGCAGGAACCTCTTCCCAGAAGGTTTGGGGGTTTTTTTCCCCCCTGCTGAAAGGAGCCTAAACCTGGGGCTCTCGGTGTTAGATAACATGTAAATGATGGTGAGTCAGAGTGGAAAACCGTAGATAAAAATTGCACAAAGGCTTATTTAAGCTCCGTCTCATGATTCCTTCCCTGTGCATGAGCGTGTGAGATGTACTCACACACACACACACTCCAGAATAATGCTACTATTTGTCCATCCCTCTGCCCTGCAGCTGCCTTGGAAGAGACGAGATCCAGAATAAAAATGTACTCGCATATTCATATTCATATTCATATTCATATTCATTTCCATCTCACATTCCCCACCGAGGCACAAACGAACCCTGAACCTGCTTTAATCACTGGTACATTTGTGACAAACACGCCAGTTCCCCCAGTTTTTCTCACGGAAAAGCTTGCTGGCTTTTTGCTGGATTACTAATGGGATATTCCTACTTCACAGCCTGGGAAACGGGCAGCTGCTGGGTGATCCTAGGAACCCAAAGGCTGGGGATGGATTCCAAGGGATGGTTTCCCAGATTTCATTCCTCGAGCTGAAAAAAAAGGAGCACACAAGGCTAAAGAACTGCTTGGAAAGAAGGTCAGGACGGGCAGAAGATCTGACTTGTGGCAGCAAACACTGAGAACAAGGTGCTGGGGGTTTTTTCACTCTGTGCATGTGGTATTTCTGTAATTCAAGCTCCAGCAGCAGCCAAGCTCTGAAAACAAACCCAAAAGAGGAGCCAAATATGCCAGTTGGAGCTGGAGAGCAATTCCAGCAGTGACTGAGAGTTTAAGGATGGGAGATATTCCTTTCTCCTGCATCAGGAACCTGCGTGAAGTCCTCTGCTAAGGGAACATCCAGAGAGGAGAGAGGAAACAGCTTGGCCAAAACAAAAGATTTTCATTCCTGAAGGACACAGGTTGGCAAATGAGTGCCAGAAACCGTGGCTGGATTTCTGAGGAAGGCTGAAAAAGTGCATTATATTGTAGAGAAGGAGTTTCCATCTTACTCATCCTGCCCAGCTCCCCACAGCCCAGAACTGCTCCCGGTAGGATCCTTTCATTTCTCTCTCCAGCTCAGTGCTGGGAGGCTGAAGGAACAGGGCCAGCCGACCTCACAATTAGAAATGTTCTTCCTAATGCTCCCCTGTAATTTGTCTCTGCTCATTTTCAAGCATTAGCCTTTATGAGCTTCACGAGGCCACCTTAATTGCATTCCCTTCTGGCTGCTCAGGGAAGGGCTTTTTCTTTTGTCTCTTTTTCATGGATTGAAAGCAGGGTTTGGAGCCAGTGTCCTTCGAGCAGGGAGCTCTGGCAGGGATCAGCATCATCATCCCCCGTGGGGAAGAGCACTGGGTGCCAGTCCCACGTCCCAGCCACGGGATGCTCCAGCCAGGGCTGGGATCACAGCCCTGCCCCTCAGACAATGCCCATTTAATTCCTTCCACGCACTCAGGGCGGCTCTGGATTCCCCTGCTTTGTCCACAGCTCCCTCCTGGAGGTACCTCAGCAAAGCCCTGGTGATTCTTTTCTTCCTGAGTGCCTCAGCTGGGATTTTCACAGGCACCCTGAGGTGGGAGCTTCCCAAATCCCAACCACTTCGCTTTGCCAAGGTCTGCCTTGCTCCACTTCTTCCGCCTCCTCCCAAAACCCCATCCCTGAAAGAATTCCTGAGTCAGAGCCCATCTGTAAAGCCCGTGCTGGAATGGAGCTCAGCAATTCCAGAGGGAAATAACCACTGTAGAGGTTATTTCAACAGGGCCAGTATTCCTGGTTTTTAGGAACATTATGGATGGGCAGGGGGCAGCCCTGCACTCCCAGCTCCGGGCAGGGTGAGGAAGCCGCCAGCGCCTCCCGCGCTCCCACCCCGCCTTTCCTCGCCCTGTCTGTGCCCACACGGTGCCACCCCTCCAGCCCTTGTGAGGAAGGGTTGATTTCAGCAAAGAGCACCAATAAATGTCTGAGCAGTGCTCAGGAGCCTGGGAGCTTGCTGGCAGAAGGAGGCTTTTTGGTTCCACCAGCGCGTGCATTATTAATGCGAACATCAGAACGGGTTGTGAGGAACCAGAACTGTCCTCCCTTGCACCGTGGAATATCAAGGTCTGTGAGGATGGATCGAGCTGCTTCTAGTTGGATTTTAAGGAGCTAGAGCTCCTTATAACACTGGCCTTCCCCAAACTTCAATGGATTCTCTAATTAACCTGAGAAATTGCTTTTAAAACGGAGAGCATTTTGTATAACGAGGCAACAAACCCTGGTTGTGGCCGTGCTGGATGGCTCCCCATCCTCAGCAGGCTGTGGGGAAAGGCAGAAAATGCATCCTGGGCTCATTTTAGGTTTGAGGGAGGCAGCTCATCCCCAAATACTCACCAAGAGCCATTTACAGGAATGACATGTTCAGCCCTCACGTGTGACAGTGATGTGGCTGTTCTTGCTGCAGGAGCCTCAGCTCCTTCTCAACCCAGCTCTCAACCAACCACAACTGGATTTTTCATTCCTCTACGAACCTTTCTGAGAGGTTTTTGTTGGTTTTTTTTCAGAGTCTCATTGCTTTTTTATCTTATCACTCCTATTTGCCTGATTCTCTCTGAAATTAAATCCCACTCATACTGAAGTGGCAAAATTCAAATATTGGGTTGGGCTGCTTGAAAGAATCCCAGAATCCCAGACTGGTTTGGGTTGGGAGGGACCTTAAAAATCATTTCATTCATCCCCTGCCACAGGCAGGGACACCTTTCTCTATCCCAGGTTGCTCCAAATCCCACCCAACCTGGCCTTGGACACCTCCAGGGATGGGGCAGCCACAGCTTCTCTGGGTGCCAGGGCCTCAGCATAAAGAATTTATTCCATACATCAAACCTCAATTTCTCCTCTTTCAACTTGGAAAAAAAAAAAAAGTCAGATTGCCTGCTAAGAATTTCTCCTAACAAATTCAATTCCCAGCCATTTTTAGGAGAGGAAATAGTAAGGCAGAGAAGTGTGGCAAAATGGGAAAGCCAGGGCTGAGGTTTGTCATTCGCCCCTGCAGCAGGGAGGTTTGCACTGCGCTGCTGAGGCGTGTGAATGGGGAGAGAAACAGAAATTTGGGCTCATTAAGGAACATTCACAGGGCTGGAATTCAAGCTCAGGGAGGGTTTTCGAGTTTTGGCTGCAGACAGATGAAGTTTCACGGGCGGGGAAAAAAGCCCCGAGGATCCCACGGCGATGATCTGGTTTAATGCTTAAATGAGAAGCGGAGAAGCCAAGAGCCCGACGAGCTGCCCGAGGGCTCTCAGCATCACCTCCCCAGCGGGACAGGGCCACGCTGCTCTTGTCTTGTCACCAAGGGCCGTTTGCAGGGTGCTTAACTTTGATCAGGACCTGTTCCGTTGTCTGCATCAGGCTCAGGAGCTCAAAAACCCCAAAAAGTGCCTGTGCAGAGCGAGGGGAGATGTAAAGGCTAAAGGCTGCTCTAACCACCGAGTACCAACTCCATCCCCCACCCGCCTCCCACACACAACTAGAAATAACCTGAAATAATTTATTTAAGTGTGTCTGTGTTGCAGTTAGGTCTTTAATGACTTAAAGGGACGGCGCTTCCCTTCGGAATAAAGGTGGATTTTCCATCGTTTGAGGGGAAGCATCGCTCCTGCACCCAATTTCCTGAGTTTTTCTGGATGTTTTGCAGCGCTCGGTGGGTTGAACTCCAGGCTGCTGTCTCAGGCAGTCATCACCCCTCATTAACAGGGAGAAAACCACAGCACAAATGGGTTCAGCAGCTAAACTTATCAGGCAGTAATTCAGCGAGAGAACAAGGAGCAAGGTAATTCTCCCATCCTGCTCGCTGAATATTAGAAGAAAAAGAAAAATACATCTCATCTTCCCTCTGCTCCTGCTGTTTGTTGCCTCAGGCATTGCCTTTCTGTGGGTAATAATACAGTCAGGGCAAAGAGTTAAGGGGAAATGTTGATGGCAGAGTGCTGGGACATCATTTGGAAAGGAGGAGTAGAAGGAAGCACACAGAGGAAAATTTCTCGTTGGAATTATCCAGGCTCATTGGGGATGGAAGCGCCTGACTGAGTCACGTTATGAATGTTATTAATATGGTGAAGAGTTCGAATCCCTGGAATTGTCCCTCCTTTCCCCTAAAGACTTTAGCCTTGACAACAGCCACGGTTTGGTCCAGCTGCTTCCAGGAAATTCTGATTTTCATCGGTTTAGCTATCGGTACATCTGTAGAATTAATTTGGGTTTTATCAGCAGAGGAATATCCTTGAATGTGTTTTGGTTTTGTTTTAATGGGCTCCACTCATTCTGACCTTGCAAGTGGGCAGGAGAGCTGATAAAACCCAGTTTTTGCTGGTTTTACCACAACAAGTTGACTGAATTGCAAAAGAGAAAAAGAGCTGAAAGACCCAACAAACTTCTTGGGTGGTTTCTGTGCTCACAGCTTGGCAGGGACAGCACACCCCAAAAACAAGAGAGGATTTCAGCTCATACTTTTGGCATCATTTTCCCCGTCCCCCTGGATCATTTAGGTTGGAAAAGACCTGTGAGATCACCGAGTCCAGTCCTTCCCCCAGCACTGCCTGGCCACCACTGACCACGTCCCCACGTGCCACATCCACAGTGACTTCTATAATTCCACCTGCTCCCTTCTTCTCAAACCCCTTATTTAGAGCGTGGCATCCATCCAGGGGGCGGAACAAATGACCTTTAAGGCCCCTCCCAACCCAACCCATTCCACGATTCCGTGATTCTGGAGCAGGGCAGAAGTCTGGGACGCATTGGGGGTGTCCCCATGTGAACATAATTCCCCTCAGCCTTGTGGTCTGGGCCCGAAATGTGACATTTGGGGAGTCCTGCCCTGTGAGTGTTTCCTCCTTGTAGCTTTGAGTAGGAAACACTCAAAGAACCACTTCCTGTGCTGTCAGTGGGGCAGGATGAAAGTCGCTGCGAGTTTTGCATTTCTCTGAGCCCCGAAACCCTGAGCAGAGAGCAAACAGCACGTGGCCCTACCATTTTGTTACCAGAGGGAACCTCCTGATCTTTAAAGCACCGTTTTCCCCCATTTACAGCGCAGAAAAAGCCAATTACAGACTGACAACCCTCAACAACCCCCCCCCAAACCAACCCAAGAGCCTCTCATTTTCGAGAAGTTACAGAAATGCTCTTTTAAAGGCGCAGCACCTGAGAGGGTGTCAGCTCTCATTTCAGCTCGCCTGGAACAAAGCAGAAAGCGGGGAGGCTGTCAAGGCCTGGCAGCCTCTGAGTCTCACCCCATTCCCCATTCTTGGTGGCAGATGGCAGCTTCGCAGGGGTGTTAAATCTGCTCATAGCTAATGGGGTGTTGTTCCTTCGAATGCTCCATCCTTTTCCACGGGTACAAACCATCCATCCCCACTACAACACGGCGCAACCCAACAGTCAAGAGACGAGAATGTGACCGGGGGTAAAAAAAAGAAAATAAAAATTTTAAAAAACCACACCACCTACATCCCCCAACCAACCCCCTCTCAAACAAACAGGGTTGTTTACTGTTTTCTCTCGTGTCTGCTGTCAGTTTGAGAGCTGAACCCCGTGTGCTGCTCACAGCCAGGCTGCCCAGGAATGCTGAAATACACGGGGTGGGCGATGCCCTGAATTCCTCCAGGCCCGGAGCTGCTGTTTGTTCAGAGGATAAGGCACAATCCCTGCCCTAAAGTGCTGACAGCTGAGACAGGGGAGGGAATAAACAGCCCATGGGACAGAGGATGGAATAAACTGTACTTGGGACCTCCTGGCTCCTAGAGGGAGAGGGTCAGATGTGTTGTGCAGGTCTCAGAGCTGGTTTTGTTAAGTTTTCCACTCCCAAAGCAGTGTGGTTCCTGCAGCAGCACCATCATTTTGGATTTTCCCCTTTTCCATACGTTTTGGCTGTGTCTGGGAGGGTCCAGCCGGCTGACAAGACACCAAGGAGGTAAATCCAGAATGGCTCCAGCTGCTGCGTGGAATTGGAAGTCAAGCTTGATCCAGGAGCTTGCAGCACTCTTAGGGACAGGGGGATGGGGGCTCGGAGAGCAGCTTTCACCCAGGACACCGCACTCTGCACCCCCAGGGTGTCCCCCCGACACCCCTGCCAGGCAGTGCTGTGAAATGCCCCGAGGTTTTTGCATCAAACACACTTTTTCCAGTGGAGCTGTTGTTAAAAATAAGTAGAGGGGCTTTCTGTGGCAAATATTGAGAGCCAAACACAGCCCAAAGCCCAGCGTGCAGGATGTGTGACCGGGGGTTGGGTGGGGGCAGCCGGCGGTTATAGAACTGCCCGGTATTTGGTCACTCACATGACTCTCAGCTTTGCTCCAGAACTGAAAATCGAGACCTGTTTGTGTGACTCTTTTTCCATCCCGTCAGCAGCTGAACCTTCCGCCACCTCCGACCGCTGCACCTGCTCAGAGCAGAACCCCCCGAGCAGCCTCCCAGCGCTGCTGAGCCTCGAGGTGGCCCGTGCTCAGATGGGATTCTGCCCTCCCAGGCCTGCAGGGAGAAGTTTTGGTTTTAATCCCAGCACCTGGTGCGCATTGGGTGGCAGAATAAAGGTTCATTCATCCTCCATGTGCAGATCTTCACCACCAAAGCGCTTCTGCCCAAACCTATCTGGGTGGAGCCCCCATCTCCACACTCCTGCTGTTGTCCCTGAACTTTCTGGCCTCTCAAAACTTTCTTGCAAGCCGTGGCCAGGGAAAATCCTCTTGCAATGGATTTGTTCTGAAGGAAGAGGGGTAGAAGGCAGCTGGCTGAAGTCCCTGGTGGTCACAGCGTGAGCTGGTGGCCCTGGCTGTGCTCACCTGGACGAGCTCTGCTGTCAAGTGTCAGGACGACTGAAGGAACAAAAGAGGCACCAGCCGGATGGAAGGAGCTTTCCCACCCACGTAGCAGAAACAGCAACACCTCGATCTGCCACCAAGTGATAGCCCAGCTGTTTCTTGCTCTCAGGCACCTCTGCAAGGCTGTGACCTTCCCTTCCAGGTCGGAGGAAATCGGGTGGCAGCGATCCCAGCGATTGCACAGCTTGGCTCTGGCTCAGGCTCCATTTACTGCAGGGCTGATCCTGAGGTCCTGGCAGCTCCTTGCTGGTGCAGATGTCAGCTCACGTGGGGCTCCTTCCTTCTGGAGAACGGGGCAGAATTTCCTCCCAATATTCCTGTATTGCTTCCTAATTAACTGTTACCACTCACCCAAGAATTAGCTCGGCTAAGAATCCAAGGAATCAGGCACAGGGATTTGCTTGTATAGCGCTGCCCCGTGACTCTGTAAACTGGTTTATAACTCTGCTCATCCCAGGGCTGGCTCAGAGCAGAGCCACACGGCTGCTCTGCCTGATAATGGCTCGCTCCTGCTCTTGCTGAACAATTTCTGGGGTGTTCCACCACGGCTGGGTTCAGGGGATTTAAGAGCCAGGTGTGACACAGCCATCCTGGCAGCCAGGAGAGCAGGGGAATACCGGGCAGAGAAGGCTCTCTCGCTGAAATGTCAAGATAATTTTTTTATCTAAAAAGGAGAAGGGGGATTTCCCACTTCTGCTAAAGGCCTTTTGGCTTCCCATCAAGAGGGAATTAAGCTCAATAATTCCCACCAACCTCTTGCTTGCAGTAACTCGTGTCTTCAGATCTCTCCTTTCCTTCAAAAATCAGTGAGATTGAGCTCTAGATTCTAAGCTGTGCTTGCTATGATTTAATCACGAGTCAAGAGCTCTGCTCCCATTGATTTTATGTGGCTTTGCAATATCGTCTTTGAGATCTGTGTCACACTCCTGCCCTCAGCCTGGTACCTGATGGGCTCACAGCAAGCAGAAGCCCAGCCCAGATGAACCATGGCTCTGCTAATACCTCCTGCAGGCCAGGATTTAAATCTGTCTGACCCAACTATCAAAACTTACACTTAGATTGATAACTGAACTCTTCCAAATGCATTTAAAAGACCTAAGGCCATGTCCACGCTTTCTCCCAGGTCTCTCAATAAAAATATAAGAGCAGCACCCACAGGAGTGTGTGAGGAACAGAGGGCTTGGATATCTTTGGGGAGAGAGGGAAAGCAGAAGTTTGACTTTGTTTTGCCAGTACAACTCAAGTCCTCTCTGCTGAACCTGCTAAACTCAGGTTTGGATGCTCCTGGGCGTGTTTAAGCCACCTAAAATAAAAGCTCAGGAGCCTTGGGCATCCTCTGGGGTTGATGCAGGTGGCTATTCAGGCAGCCTGAGATCTGAGCTGCAGAGTTTTTGAGCTTAAAAACAGAAGTAAACACACTTGAGTGCTTTTAAGATGAGGCACTGAGTGGTGGGACTTAGTGGCACGCAGTGCTGTGGTTAAAGCATAAAATGCATTGAGAAAGGGAAATTAAAATTAGGATGGGCTAACAGAAATGTCAACAACCGTGCAAAGGTGAGATTTTATTCATCAAGCTCCTACAAGTGGGGTCAGCAAGACCTACAAATATGCTGTAGGACAGGTCTGTGTTCCCAGTGGCAGCCTTTGCACACGATTTCCATGCGGCTGAATCATTTCACCCCACAGACCCTCCGCAATAATTCACCGGGTGAGCAAGGTGCATTTTTCAGTTTTATTCCGTGATGTTTGTCATCAGTCTTCAGGTTCTTTTCCAAACCAACGAGCTCTCACGGCTTCTGCTTCTAATTCTGATGGTTTGTACTGTAGAGAGAGGGTGGGCAAAAAATCAAGAAGAAAGCAAACCACACACTGGCCACAAGTGGCTGCTTAACTTCAAATATCCATTGTAGGAACAGTGTGTACGTGTGGATAAACGTGTGCAAATGCCTGGATATTTATGGAAAATGGGTATTTTCGGTGTATTTTTACAGCTACCAGCCCTAAGGAACCTCAGGGATTTTCAGCTTTCCAGATCTGTTGTGTTTGGATAGATTTTTAACTGCCTCGGGATGGTTTGGGGGGAGCTGGGGAGCTGCAGAAGTGCTGCAGAGATGGAAGAAGCCATTTCCTCTCCCTCCCCAGGTGCAGAAGTGCACAGGAGGCAAAATGCCCCTGTGCTGGGTCCTCACAGCTTCCCTGGGACTGGGAGGAGGCAGAGCAGAGAGAGGACCCAAACACCAGTGCTTGGGTGGAAGAAGGGACCTCTGTTACCTTCTAGACACTCTCTTACGGCTTGTGAAGGTCGTGGAGACACGGGAAAGTCAGAAGCGATGCAAGAAACCAGAAGAACACGACTTAGAAGAAGTCAGAGCAGTTCTAAAACTTGCACACTTGGGGAGAGGGAGAATTATTGTTCCTCTCCTTTGAGTGCCTCACGAAGAGCAGGGGAGAGGAAAACACACAAGTCCTGTATTTCCACATTTCTTGTCACCTAAGGCGGGCCAGCAGTGAAATCACCTGTCACCAGAGCACTGCTGTCACCAGAGCACTGCTGTCACCAGAGCACTGCTGCAAGCAGAGCTGACCCCAGAACAGCCACTGCTGGCACATTTACAGCTCCACATTTCTGACCTTTGTTTCCTGCCCCGAGCAGGAGCAGTTTCGTGCTGTGCTCCATCCCGGCGAGAGGGAAGGGAAGGAAAGCAAGCCAGGGGCTGTGTTTCTGGGATGTGTTCAGTGCTCTGAGCCACCACATCAGGGGAATTCGAGGTTCTGCAAAAGCAGAGACCCTGAGAAGGGAAAAAAACTGTGCAATAACCCCCGGCAAAGCTAAGGAGCACGGCTGGGAAGCGTTAACGTGATGGGGAGGAAAGGTGGCCACGTGTTCCCAGTGATGCTGAACGACCTCCGTGGGGAGGGACGTGCTCTGCAGCTGGCTGGGAGGTCACAGTGGCCATGGCCACCTCCACATGTGCTCTTCTTGATTCCCCAAACCTCTGCAAAGGTGACCCCTGGCACAGGGAACCTGGTGGGGTGACAGTGGCTTGGAGCTGGGTGCTCACGGGGATTCAGGAACCTCCTGGAAGTCAAACCCAAAGTTAATTCAGTGCTCCCTGCAAACTTTAACTGGTCCCAGTAAAGCACAGCACCCCCTGAGACCCGGAGGGTTGGGTGTGTTGGGTATTTGCTGTGTGGAGCCATTTTGAACACATGCAGAGCGAGGAAATGACTCTGCTCTCAACCAGGCTGTGCTCAGCTTGCTCAGGGAGGCACAAACAAAATATTCCTTTACCTCAGCCTGTGCCATTCACTGACATCAATGCCATGTAAATATATGTTCAGGGCTTTCTTAAATCAGAACCTAAAAGTCCTTCTCTGCATGCCCCAAGAGGTCCCATTCAGCCACCAGCACAGGAGATTCATTGTCAGCAGTTACTGCAAACATTTCCACGTTCCCTTCCCAGCCTGGCCCCCTCTGACCAGCTGAACCCTGCCAATCTCCTGGCCAGGCTTATCACGTTTCCAGGGCTGACTGAGATACCAGCAGCACACAAGCCAGGCAGGAAAATCAATGCTTGCAAAGGCTGATGAATCCAAGGAAATGATTCCTCTTCAAGGCAGCGTGCTCTGAGTGAGGCCAGACAAAGGGAAGCTCCGACAGCGATCGATTTTTGAGGGAGAGGAGCTGCGTCTTTGGCTGGCTTTGAAAATGAGTTGTTTAAAAGTAAAGGCAAATAAAATCCATCCTGGCTCGGGGAAGGTGAGCGTGGCTGTGCAGAGGGTGCAGTGATGAGGCTCCATCTCTAATGAAGAGAATTGAGAGGGGCTGTGCTGCAGACACAGAAGTGCTCTGCCGTGAGGAACGAGATGGGGAGAGCTGATAACGAGAATGAAGAACTTCCTTTGATTATTGCCTCTCATTTCCTATAATGCAATCTGCATCTTGAAAGAAAGCTCTTGTGCTAGATGTCAGATCCCTCTGCCTCCTCTGCGTGGCTAGAAGGTCTTAAGCAGCAGCATTGAAAGGGGAAGGTTAACCTGAATGAGGTAGAATATAAAGCTCTTTTTTTTCCCCTGAATTATAAGATGCATTAATGCAACGTAACACCACAGGTACAAGAAGAGCCAGTTCAGATGCGCAGCCAAATCTGGCAGGCAGCAGAGTGCAGAACTTGGCTGGGGGAGCAGCCAAGGCAGTGCTGAGAGAATCACTGAGACCCGACAGGAGGGGATGAAACTGCTGTCTAGATGCTGAATACTTTTTAAACTCTAGCCCCAAATCACCACTGAAAACAACTACCGAATCCCTAGGTGATGTCAGACAGCCCATCCCAGGCTGTGTGCTCAGACTGGACTGGTAATTTGCCTTTGGACAAAGGACAGGCTCAGTTTGCCACGAGCAGGTGCAGATTTTTGGATGCTTCCCTCTCAGCCGTGGAAGGGTTTCGAGGAGGGCGGGATGCGCTCCCACACGCCTGCTTTGCCACGTTGAAACCCGAAGAATTGACAGCCAGTTTTGAAAACAGAAGCTTAATCCTTCTGTCCTTGCAGCTCCCCTCGCTGCGAAGGGGGGGATGGAGAGAACACGTATCACCCTGCTGATGGCAAAAAACGCTGCCGGGAATTTCTCTGCCTTCCTCACCCCGCCGTGGAGGGCAGAACAGCCACAGCTATTCCAGGGCAATGCCTGTGCTGGAAACCCTGCTCCTTCACAAGGAGATGAGGGCCATGGGCGGTGGGCACAGCAGAGAGAGGAGCCAGAGGATGGAACTGCACATCTCAGAGCAAACAGGATGCGCCAACACATCAGAGAAAAACCCTCCCTGATGAACACCCGAGAGGAAATGAAATTGGAGCTGCTAATCCCGATAACCAACTCGAGCAGTCCTGGTGTGGGGTGCCAGTCAGCTCACGGTGACACCAGCAGCAAAGGCCTCCCAGCAAAGCTCTGCCCTGCACTGGATTTAAAACCAAAATTGTTCCGAGGCCGTGCTGAGTAATCCCAGCTAAAACCAACGGGGCTGCTCGTGTGTTTGAACTCGAGCAGCACCTCTGAATCCCTCTGCCAGCTTGGCACCGAAATCCATCCTGGGCTGCTCCCCCGAGGTAGGACCCACATGTGGGGCCCTGTGTGGCTGCTGGGAGCGCGCTGCTCGGAGGGAGGTGTTCCCTCTGCCCAGCTTTGCCCTGAACTTCAAAAACCACGGGGTTCTTTATGCCTTAAACACCCCTCAGCAGCTCCCACACCTGGCTGGGATGCTGCTGATACTCTCTGCTTGTTTTACCCCCACCACCACCGCCACGAAAGCCACAGTTTTCAGGAATTTTCACCGCAACCAAAAACTTGTCTCTGCTTTGACTCATACCTTGAAGCAAAGGGACAATTATCTAATCACAACATTCAATCCCGTTCTCGTAAGCTCATCTAAATTGTTCAACTGCTTCAGCTACTTCAGTGATTAGAGAGATACTCCACAAATAAACTGCCTGCGTGCTCCTGACACTCACAACTGATGTGCTGCAAGCAAGGGGAAGATAAAGCAGCATGGAAAAAGGATTCCTTCCTCCCTATCGCTCACACCCAGCCCAAGAAACCACAGAATTTCATGTCTATTACTGAAATGAAAGTCACATCAAAGGTCCTGGAAGATTTGGGGACGCGCTGCAGCAAAACTGAAATAATATCCAGTGGGTGGAAGGTTGAGGTGGATGCCTGGAACAGCAGCTGATTTCCACCTAAGAGCACAGTCTGGGGTTATTTCTGGCCTGATGGCAAACCTAAATCACCCAGCTCCAAACCCAGCGCTGCCAGGGACTCTCTTTGTGTCCTCAGGCAAAAACCTTAAAATGCTTTCATGCTCGTGGGGAGGTGCTCAATTTGCAGAGACACTGAGCATCCCTTCACCACGATTTCCCAGAGTGGCTGCTGACTTCAGCTCATCCATTCTGGACCTCCAGAAAGGCCTTGGCTCCCAGACACAGCCAGGCCCTCAGGTTTCATAATTAGTTCCTGTCAGTGAATAAACCCAAAGCCCAGCAACGCAACTTCCTCCTGTGTGCTGCTAATTTAGATTTTTAGGGGATTTTTTTTTTTTTGCCTTTTGGTGATCCAAGGGGTAATCTGCCCTTTTTCTGGTCCAGACACAACTCCTGTGCCCCATCACCGTCACAGCTCACATCTTTAATGGATTTATCCTCCAGAACACCCGTGAGACAGGGAGTTACTGCACTCCTGAAGCCAAAAGAAGGCAGCACCCTGCACTTGGAGCTGGCTGTGGCTCAAGGAACCAAGGAAGCTGCTTCTTCTGAGCTGGTGGCTCAGTTGTGTTGCTCATTTCAGCTTCCTGTGAGATCTGACAAGGTTTTCCGCTGACTTTTCTCTGTCAGAAAGGGTTAAACAGCCTCTGTGAGTGTTCTCCTCACTCCCACAGAGGTATGAGCAGGTTTTGGGTGCTGGGTTTGGGTTGGGTGCTCTGGCACTCACTGCTCTCATCCCTCCCCACGCCTGCACAGCCCCCCTGGCTGTGAGGAGGGGCTGAGGTGACATCTCTGCCATCCCCCTCCCCTAAAACAAAGCTGCTGACAGCAAACATGTCAAATTCCTGAGCTGCCATGCAGGGAAATCCCATGACACCTCAGCCAGCTCCTGGTCCTCTGGCTGGAAAGCAGCAGTGGCAGCAGCTACAGGAGAATTTTATCTCCTTTTGTCACGGAGATTTGGTGGGGGCTGAACAGAGGGAGGAAATATCATCAAATCATGGCAATCCTGTTCCCACGCTTTGAGAGCTCAGATTTTACTCCCAAACCTAGCCCTGCCAACCTGGCCTGAGGCTCCTTGGGGATGACATTTCTTGGGAAGGACTCTTCATTTCCCCCTCCTGTTGTCACCTTCTCTCTGGGCAGCCCTGGCCCTGCCCTTTGAAAGTTCCCTTTGTGGCAGATGGGCCTCGCTGAACGCAGGGAAGCAGCACAGAAATCAGCAGCTGGTCCCTGGAGCTGCCCAGGAGAAGATGAAGAGGATCTCAGCAGGCTCTGTGCCCTCGGTCAGGCTGACTCAGAGCAGAAAGCTGGCAGGACACAGCCAGGGCCAACACCACGGGGTGATGCACAAGTTCCCCCGCTTCCAGAGCAGTTACAGGCGGTGCCAGGAAAAGCTGGCGAGTGCTGGTAGGAATTTGTGAGTCCAGCTGAGTCCCAGGCACGCTCTGCACTTCCAGCACATCCTCCTTCCCCCTGGAATTCCCGAGGGATGAAAGTGCTTTGGTCTCAGTGAGGATGAGCAGCTTTGGGGCAGGAAGAAGAGGAAGATGGAACAAGACACGTGGATCCCCAAAGTCGGGGTGTTTGGAGGGAGTTAAATCCTCTCTGGGCCAGCATCTGATGGGCTTCTTTGGGAAGCTGGATGGTGAAGTGAAGGATCCTCATAAAGCCTGACCTTCCCATGCAAGTAGAAAATTTTACCTCAGGGAGCAAACAGGAAATACCAGGGGGGAGCAGGTCACTCTCCCCCTGCAAGTTTTACACTGTTTTTACCAAATCTAAGCAACGCTTAAAAATCCCCCCCCCCACCCAGAGCTGGTTTCAGGTTGGTGTGAGGGGTTCTAATTGTGCAGCTCACCCCACACAGACCTCAAGACAGGGATTAACTGGTGGCTGAAGAGGACACAGGATGGATTCCCCTGTACTTGCTGTGCTCCTGGAGGGCAGCAGCATCAGCTGTGCTGTGCCCTCACACGCTGTGGGGCTCTGTGGGCCCTTCCTGACTCACCCTCTGCTGCGCTTGCCTGACGTGCCTGAGACCCAAATAATCAGGGTTCCCGTGGATCCAGCTGCCTGGGAAAGCAGGATTATGCGCCCCAGCTCCAGGCAGGGAGCTGGAGTCACTATTTATAAAACACTCCACAACCCCAACACAGAAATGTGCTGTCAAACACCTGAGGTTTATATTTTCCTTCCCAGAGGCTTTGCTACTGACTCTTATTTATGCCCAGGCTGTTTTGCATTCCCTGAATGGTATAAAAATCCCCATTTCTCCAAAGGAAACTTTGCCAGCAGTGAAAGTTGGGTTATTCCTGGGGAAGATGCTCAGCTGGTGTGTGTTATTACTGCTCCAACAAAGGAAACGGTGCTGGGCTGATTTACACTGCTGGAAGGCTTTGCCCCTCAGAGCATGAATGCATTTATGACACAGCCGTGGAGAGACTGCAGAGGGAACAGAAATGTGATTTGTAAGGTGCAGCTGTAAACTCCATTCACTCCCAGGCTTGCTCCTGCTGCCCGTGGACTGGTGTGAATACGAACCAGCTCCAGATCTGGGTTAGCTGGAGATTTCTTTGAATGGAGCCTGGGAGAACTGGCTTATCCCTGGCTAATATATTGTGATGTGACACTTACTGGGGGCTTGGCAGCTCCTCTCTGAAGCAAATATCGATCGTGAGGCACAAATCCAATATAATTGTAGCACAAGGGAGCAGGACATCATTGACACCACTTAGAGCCTGCAGCTCTGGAGAGCCCTTTGTCTCGAGTGGATGGCAAATGTTAATTAAGGTGCCCTCTCCGGCATCAGGAGCCTCCGTGCATTGTCTCAGGCTGCATTTTCCTGCCTGTAAAATGAGAATGGTGCTTGTCTGGGAGTGGCTGCTCCTCTCAGAGCTGTTCTCAGGCAGCTGTGGGTTTACCCATCAGTCGAACTCGCTGTAACTATGGGTAACCACTGGCAAAAAGGGATTTTGGAGGCACTGCTGGGATCAGGGCCTGGCTGCTTCCTCTGTGGCGTGTCCCCATCCTCCTCTCTAGAGGCTCTTTCTGGCTCTATTCAGTGTCAGCTCCTGGAGCAGGGAGGATGTTTACCTTTCCTCCAGGCCTGTGGGACATAAAAATCAGGTTTCTGCTCACTGGGGCCATACGGGGGGAAAATTATCACAGGGCTTTCATCTCAGCACCAGCTCAGGGCTTGAAATTCGCATCACGGAACTGCAAATCGCTCTCGGTAAAACGGGGAACGGCTTAGAAGGAAAACAGCACCACCTCATCTATTTCAGCTCCTCCCAGGGCCACTTAATGCCTGCTTGGGTGGAAATGTTTGGGACATCTCGGTGTCAGCCGTTCCAGCACGTGCTCAGGGGCTTGGATGAATTAGGCCATCAATGGGATGAGTCGTGGAAGAACTTGCTGGGTTTCATTAAGCAGAGGGGGAAGAGAATAGTCATTTTTACAAATCAGGAGATGAGAAACCTCCCTGAAACACCCCCAGCTCTACACTGGCAGATTATGCCACAGTCAGCAGCCCCAAGTGATTAATTCTGCACAATCATGAGGAGCGGAGCATCGCTAATACTTCATCAAAGGGTGAAAAGTGGCGCTTGGCTGGCGTTTGACAATGGCAGGGGGCGATGGGTGTGAGTGAAACACAGCTAAAACCCTTCTCCACGCCAGGCTGTGGGTGTCTCCCAGAGTTCCCAGCCTCTGGGTGTAGCACAGAGGGCAGATACCCCAAGGTTTGCTCAGCCACATCCTTCCAGCAGCATTCCCAAGGGGTTCTGCTGACAGGGACTGGCCTGCAAGGTGCTGGCAACGCCTGAATTCAGCCTCGAGGGCACACATTTGGTGTCTGGGGCAAGCAGAGCCATCAAACACATCTCCTCTCCCTCATTCCAGGCTCGATTTATAATTACTGGTTTTCTGTTTGAATTTTATTCAGGTCCTGGCCATACCTGACAGGATATTGTCATACCTGCACGTGCACCTGTGTCCTTCTGGGAATCTTTGGGAGGAATGGGAACTCTGAGGCTTCCCAGGGAACAGAGGAGCACTCCTGCTCCCCAGGTGTGTGAGGCTGGTGTCTCTCAGCTCTGTGCCACGAGTTGTGGGTGTTCAGGAGTACCTCAAGCAGCACCTTTGGCTGCTGGGATTTGCCAAACTTCAGGAGAAATTTTAGGAGAGCGGGTTTAAGGGAGGACAGCACCTTATGAACGCGGACAAGAGGTCCAGGGCGTCTCAAACACTGTTCATGCAGGCCGTCAGCTGCTTTGTAAAGGCAATTTCAGCAATTCCCTCAGTTTCTCACTGGGGGTTTTTTTCCCCCTCCACTTTGCTGCTCTCCAGACCCAGCCTTTGTGCACAGCCCGGCAGCACAGAACGAGGTGGGGACAGAAACACGCCCAGGACTCTTCTCTTTGGGTGTTTACAGAGAGGGTGAGCAAGACCCATTGTGGAGCACAAAGGCTGCAGAGTCCTGGTGCTGGAATCCAAAACGCTGTCAGCTGCTGAACTCCAGCTCCTTTGATGACTCTGCTTGTTGGGGATAATTAGACTGGTGCAGCACAGACACACACGCGGATGTCTCTATTCTCCCCGCAGTTGCACAGCACATGCTGTGAATCCACGATGAGCTCTTAGTTAAAACCCAGGGCAGCGCTTTCAACTCTGGGAGCAAGATTTGGGAGTCCAAATTCTCTTTCAAAAGTGACTTAAAACCACCAAAGTGCCCTCGGGAGCCAGCAGGGTTAGCATTTGATATTTAAAAGCGCCACATTTTTAGGGGTTTTTTAATATTTTTTTTTTCTCATGATCTTTCAAAGAATGGAATTCCCCCCCCGACTTCTGCCAGTCTCGAGGGCTTGCAGCACCCTCTGAGCACAGGCTGTTCCACAGCAAAGTGGAAGCAATAATCCAGGGATGAACTTCCCGAGGGCTTTACAAGAGGCAGAATCCTGCAGCAAACAGCCCAACATGCTGCCACGGACAGGAGAGGAGAATCAGCACTTAATGCCAGCGAGGCTCTGCTCAAACACGCCGGGTGCCTGAAATCCTGAGCTCCTCCAGCCACTCTTTGTCTTGAGAATCTCATCAGTAA
Organism: Oreocharis arfaki; assembly: GCA_013398015.1. Lineage (NCBI taxonomy): Eukaryota > Metazoa > Chordata > Aves > Passeriformes > Paramythiidae > Oreocharis > Oreocharis arfaki. The sequence continues at coordinate 142,929 of VZRR01009621.1, read as the reverse complement.
ATTTAAACTGGCTCCTGACAGTGCTATCAGGTCTGGAGATGGGTGAAGAGAAAGAAGAAGGGACAGAAAAGATAACACCGGTATCTGTATCCCTCGAAGCTGATAGGAAGCTTGAAAGGGAATTGCATCCTAAGGATCAGGTTTTTAACTGCTTGGGGCTTCGACACAGGAGGCACAGAGCAATTTTTCAGCTCCCTCAGTGACGTGTGAGGTCTGGGTTGAACTTTCTGAGCTCCTCTCCTTCCTAGAGCAGAGGGGAGGATCAAGTTCAGGACCTTGGCTCCGAGACAAGAAAATCATCAGAGGGACGGAAGCCCAAGGAAATGTTTTCTTGTCACCATGTAATTTTAATACCAAAACAAACCAAGTACTCAGGGACCAGGAAACTCTCTGACATCTCTGTCAGCGTTTGCCAAAGTCAGATAGCCTTGAAAACCACATCTCAGCAATCCAGGGAATGCTGGCTGCTGGCTGACCCGGGACCTCCCTGCACACGGTGATGCTGCTTAAGCACTCAGACACGAGATCCCAGTGCAGTGTGGGGTGTGCAGGCACTAGAAAGGGGTTTGCTTTTTGTTTTCCTCCCTGAACACACACAGACTTGTTCTCTGGGCCAGCGAGTCCTGCAGGGCCTCCCTGAGCTTGGCTGAGCACTCTTTGTGCAGGGGTGCTCTGTCCTTAAACTCTTTCCTCGACGTTTGTGGCGGCAGCGCTCTCCTTGTGGATATCAGCCCTGAATATCTGATTGTTCCACGTTCTCCCAGCCACCAGATTTGATTCATGGCAGTTCTGTGTCCAGCATCCTGAATCACTGAGGTACTGCCGAGCACTGCTGCTGCCATTATCATTTTACAGGGTGGTCTTACCACAGCAATGACTCCTTTGCCTCTGATAAGAGCTCTCCCTCCCTCTGGAAATGTTGTACCATGGAAAATAATTGTTCTACTTAGACCAGCTCTAAGTCTTGTCATGAATGGACTGAAACTCTACAGATTTAGGTGCAAGTATCAGCCTAACTGCAGGTCTGATATCTAAGCTTCTCTGTGCCTCAGTTTTCACAATATAGAGTGGAAATAAAGGGCCCTCTGTGGTTTATTATCACTTTAGGTCTTTAAAGTAAGGAGCTGTCTCATGGAGATCCCCCCGTCCCAAACACACCGGAGCTGCCGGCACAGAACAACCTGAATGCAGCAGGAATCATCTCAGTCCCCCAGCAGAAATCTGCAGTAAAGCCAATGGAACAAAATTAAAAATCCAAGTGCAGAGCAGCCATGGGGCCGAGTCCCAGCTGGATGTTGCTGAAGCCTTTCTGCAGAGCACCCTCCTGGCAGCTGCTGCCTCATCTCACAGTCCCCGTCCCACTGCAGACCTGTTGGATCCCCTCCAGCACAGATGGACAAAACTGATGGACAAAACTCGGAGCTGACCCAGGAACTGCAGGACACAAAGCAGAGCAGTTCATAGCTCAGGCTGTTCCACCCTCATTCCCTAAAACCCTGGCGTGGGCAGAGCTGAGCGCAGGGAACCGGGGGCTTGTGCGAGTGACCTCCCAAAGGAGCACCTGCAGCGACTTCTGCCCCGTCACCATTTGGGAACAGGTCACAAACTCTTCCTAGGAAGCTCCTGCTCACAAATGTCCTTGGGCAGGACCGGAAATGGGAGAATTTTCTTTGATGGTTTCTCTGCCACACACTCCACGCTCTAGCCAAGCCCCAGACTCGCTGTCTTGAGTGATCAGCACAGACAGAGCATTAGGGGAAGCTTTTCCCTGAGCTCTTGGGGCCACAACACCTGGATTTTCTATTCAAGAGTTCAAGATTTCCTCCAGCGCTGCTAAACTTGGAAATCACTTCCAATGGAGCCTCCCAAGCTGCTGCTTCCAGCCACATTTCTGCCCATCGGCTTCTTCCCTCGGGATGGGGTTTCCCTGCACACCCCGGGCCAGCACGAGTCACTGAATCAGGGAAATCCTTCAAATCCTTGGGCTCAAGTGGGACTCGGGGCTGGGTTTGGGCTGGGTCTTTGGAGCAGCATGAATTTCAGCCAGGAGTATTTGCAGAAAACAAACACCCTGAAGGCAAGGCCGTGCAGGAAGGGAAACCACTTCAAAATCCGAAGATTACGGGCAGCACTTGGCTTCCATGCGGTGATTTCCCAAACCCAGCTGCAGCCCTAGAGGAAGGAGAGACTCCCAGCCTTGCTGTGCTGAAATCCTGCGATGTTGCTAAGTCTGTTACTAAGCAAAACATGTCTGAGCAGGCTGAAAACCTTTCCAGAACACCAGAGAAGCTTTTGCTGTTTGTAAATTGGATCTGAGCTTCCTTTCTTTGACAATAACGAACCCCTGAATATTCCTAAATTCTCTGATTTAGAATTCTGAGAAGGCCAGACTGGTTTTATGCAGGTCCAGGGGAATTAACTCCTCTTCAGGCCACGAACACAGAGTTGAACCCTTTTCCAGGCCCCGATGAGGGGAAGGAACATCCATTTAGTTTTGGGAAGCTCGGCCACCTGTGTCATCTCTCCTGCTTATCAGAGACAGCACAGTGACAGAAAAAGCACAATATCTCTAATTAAAGTGTTCTGGTTATGGGCAGTGATTAACCCCGCCTGAGTAATGGCAGGGAGCAGGGAATTATCTTCATTTTCTTACGCCTGGATCTCTTCTGAAACAGCATCTCCGAGCTGTGGCTTGAATTCAGAGTTGCGTGCAGCAACTGAAACATTTTATATTTTATAGATTTATTTATTCATGCACAAATGTGAACCCAGAATTAAAACAAAGAAAGCAGGATTAGTTTGTTTTTTTTTTTTTCTCATGGTAGGATTTTAACTTTCTGGTTTTGAGGATGTTTTGGAGGAGTTTAAAGGCTGACATGAAACTTTTAAAGCTTGCAGATTCAGGAGCCACATTGATTTCTGCACCATGGAGGACAAATAAATTTTAATAATTTAAGTTTGGTCAAAGGTCTTCTTCCATCCTGACTGAAACTGCAGTCCATCACTAATTTTTTTTAATTTTAGCCTTTTATAGACACATTATGGATTTTTTTTTTAATTGCTTCTACATGCATAAGAGTTGTAAGTGATCCCCTGTGGTTTTCACGGCCTGTAAATTACGTTGTGCTTCTTCTCTCTGCTCTCAGGGATGTAAAGGGATTAAACACAACAGTGAGAGGAGCTGGCAGGCAGACTGGATGAGAATTAGGTGCCAACCACTGATGGGAAATTCATAACGAGATGATAAATAATATTTCGGGGCGACTGGGAAATAATATTTGTATGAAATCTCTTTCTGGGGGAATCCTTTGGTTGTGCTGAGGGCATCGAAGTGCTGGGGTCTGGTTTGGCCTTTGTGGGAACAAGAGTAAAGTGTTTTTTCTCGGTGCCCGAATTGCAAAACGGGAATTGTAACACCACCTTTGCCTTCCTTCCTTGCTTAAATCAGAGACTCCCTGGGACAGGCACAGCCCGTGGGAGCAGAGAGTACGGAATGCAGCGGGCTAATTGCAGAATAAAACACTAATGGCTGTGTGCTGGTGAAACACAGCGAGGCAGAGCAGCAGCTGGTGGGGCTGCTCAGAGGGATGACACACGGCAGAGGTGTGAGAGCTGCCATGCTCAGGTTAAAGCTCCCAAAGCTGCTTCCAACATCACCCTGGGATTCAGAGGAGCCCTGAACTGGAGCTGGTGCTGGGAAGAAGGAACACACACACAGACCTGTGTCAAAAAATTCTTCAGAGGGGGGAACAGGGAAAACCTCCAAGGTCTCGGTCTGGGCTGTGGGGCATCGGGGCAGCTCAGCTGATTTCAGAACCTGGCCTTGGTGTGTCTCTGTTCAGAAGGAACTTTGGTCCAGAACTTAGCTCAGAAAGGAAGGACACGTCCTTTGATGGGCCCTTTGTCCCCAGTCCCCCATAAATCACCTGCAGGACAGACAAGTAAAGGCTCATTTAATAACACAACATCCCCGGCAGTTTGGCACTCGCTACCTGACGTCCTCTCTGGGCTCCAGCCTGGCTCAGCCCATTTTCTGCCCTTAACTCACCTAGTCTGAATTAGCCATCCAGCAACAACAGTGGAAACAATATTTAACCTTTCACCTTGGATTGTTTTAACATACACAGGGTAAAGCTGGAAGCCAGGCAATGTGAGGATCTCACTCCTGCCTCAAGACCACACCTGAAAATTCTGATTCCTGCCCTGTGCCTGTGACCCTGCCTGACCTGCTCCTCTCTGTCCCCTGTCCCAACCAGTGCCCCCAGCTCTCCCAAAAAGCCAGGAGGCCGCTGCTGCCAGCAGCGATGGTATTTTGTGACATGCCTGACAGACTTGTCTGACAACTTGGAGGTTTGTTTTGCATAAGCCACCCAAACAGATGGTCACCACTTTTAAGTACCAGCCTGGCTCGTGTTTGTGTGCACAGAACTGAAATCCCATTTCACTGAATTCCCTCTCTCCTGCTGCAACTGTGGTTTTTGGGGCAGGAAACAGAGGTGGGAGAGTTTTGGGGGAAAACTCACAAGGGCTTTAAGGCTCCTTCTCCATGCCATCTCTGGCAGGGAGATGATAGTTTTACCTCCCTGGCATCTTGGTATTCTCTTTCCCACTTACAGAAAAATATGCTGAGAGCATAAAAAGCATTTTCTGGGCCTTTAGGGAATGTCCTTTTGCCATGCACTCCTTTCTCTCAAGCTCCCAAACCTGTGCTCCATTCCACACCCCACCCTCGGTGGCACCGCTTGGATTTTATTGGGTTTATTTCCGTTGTGCTGCCTGCCTGAATTTTCCTGATGAATGATTTGTGGCATTTCCGGCAGGCTGGAACAGGGGCACTCACTGCTCCTTCAGATGGGACGAGTGGCCCCTCTCCCAGCCGAGAGCCGAGCTGTCACACAGGCTTATCTTGAGCTCAGTATCACGGCAGCTTTACCCACCTGCCTGGCTGGATTTCCAGTGAGTGCTTTTCACATTTAGGGATATTTTACCCTTTCTCTGGCTTGCTCCCCGTGTTTAACCTTCTCTGCTCTGCACGACGAAGCTCTGAGTGCATTTTAACAAATGTCAGTGCTTGCCTGGGCAGGAATGTGACCCATAGACACAGTTCCTGCGCTGGGTAAGAGCAGGGCTGCCTGGCAGCCTTGATGGCACTGCTGTGCAGGTAAGAACCACTTTCATTCACAGGATCAAGCTGGGTTTTTTTTATTCCAGCTCCACTGAAAGATGCTCATCTTTTCTTCCAGCCGAGTGGAGCATGAAGTCACCGCTCTGCTCTGCTCTTCATTTGCATCCCCTGTACCTCCGAGCTGTGTGCTGATCTCAGGAGGCGACTGACAGCCACAAGGAGTGCAAAGCAGCACCGTGGAAAACAAAAATAAGATTTCCTGCATGTGCTGGTGGATCCATGCAATCCCATGAATCCGCAAGGAACGTATGTCCCTAAACTGCATGTGCCCATCTCTATATTTATAAAAAAAAACCCCTGTGACAAGAGAGGCTGCAAAACCCCGGAGTTCTGATCGGTATCAGCAACAAACGGAAAACTTGAGCAGATCAAGGAACCATCCCGATCCTCCCCCCGGTTTCATTTGCATCCTAAAGCGAGCAGTCGCACTTCAGGAGTCACTGTTCCATCATTAAGTTATCGTTAGTTTGCTGCCTGATTAATTTAAAGCACAAGCACACGCAGGGAGATTACAGCAGGCCATAAATCGGACAAAAAAACCCGAACCACTTCGGGCTACGTATGGAAATGTACTTCTGTTGCTGCTTTTAGGGCGACTCGGATACGGATTAAAGAAAATCCCCCGGGTGTCCGAGCTATAAAGCAATTTCAGTTCCCCAACTTCCTGGCGATGCGGGCGGGCTGCGGGGACGGGACCGGGGGTACCCGCGGCTCCTGCCCGGTCACGGCGGCCGCCAGAGGACGCGACCGGAGCATCCCGCGGGTCCTACAGCATCCCCGGGCCGCGCCGGAACGCATCCCCCGCTGCCAGGAGAGAATTCCCAGCTGCCCGGGCCGTTCCGGGAAGGCATCCCCGGGCCGTGTATCCCCCGCAGCCCCGGAGAGCATCGCCCCGCTACCCCGGCAGCGCATCCCCCGGGCTCTGGGAGCCGGGAGAGCATTCCCCGCTGCCCTGGCTGCTCCGAGAGGGCATGTCCGGGCCGCTCCGGGAGCGTATCCCCTCGCAGCCGGGAGAGCACTGCCCGCTGCCGGGAGAGCATCCCCCGCTGTCCGGGCCGCTCCGGCAGCGCATCCCCCCGCTCCGGGAGCGCATCCCCCCGCTCCAGGAGCGCATCCCCTCGCTCCGGGAGCGCATCCCCCTTCTCCGGCAGCGCATCCTTCTCTCCGGCAGAGCATTCCCCCGCTCCGGGAGCGCATCCCCCCGATCCGGCAGCGCATCCTCCCCTCCGTGAGCGCATCCCCCCGTTCCAGGAGCGCATCCCCCCGTGCCGGCAGCGCTTCCCCCCGTGCCGGCAGCGCATCCCCGCCGCTTCCCGGCTGGATCCCCGGCTCCCCGGCGCTCCCTGCCCGCGTCCGGCCCCGCTCCGATCCGGAGCAGCGGAGCCGAGCGGCGCCCGCCGCTTTTCTCTCTCTCTCTCTCTCTCTCCTCCGCAAAGCGAAAGAAAGCAGGGGGCTGCGGGGCAGGCGCAGGCACTTACGCCCGCGCTTTGGG
>VZRR01009621.1:120481-135763 GCA_013398015.1 Oreocharis arfaki | reverse complement strand
AAGGCACGCGCGGTTATTTCGGGTTTGTGGTTTTTTGTTCGTTTTGCAGGTCTTGTAATTGTTATCTTTATTTTTTTATTTATTTGTTTGTGAATATTTTAACAAATATTTAACAAATATTCAATTTATTTGTTTGTTAATATTTTTGCCTTTATTGTAATTCCTCTACTATTTATTTATTTGTTCATTCCTTTTCCTGTTTGTTTTTCCTTTATTATGATTGTATTTATTTGTTTGCTCATTTATTTATTTATTTTTTTTATCTATATATAAATTCTCTTTCTTTCTTTCTCTTTCTCTCTCTCTTTCTTTCCTTCTTTCCTTCTTTCTTTCTTTCTTTCCTTCTTTCCTTCTTTCTTTCCTTCTTTCTTTCTTTCTGCCAGGGATCCAGGGGCAGCCACAGCTGCTCTGGGCACCCTGTGCCAGGGCCTGCCCACCCTCCCAGGGAACAATTCCTTCCCAATATCCCATCCAGCCCTGCCCTCTGGCAGTGGAAGCCATTCCCTGTGTCCTGTCCCTCCATCCCTTGTCCCCAGTCCCTCTCCAGCTCTCCTGGAGCCCCTTTAGGCCCTGGCAGGGGCTCTGAGCTCTCCCTGGAGCCTTCTCCTCTCCAGGTGAGACCCCCAGCTCTCCCAGCCTGGCTCCAGAGGGGCTCCAGCCCTTGGAGCATCTCCATGGCTTCCTCTGGCCCTGCTCCAGCAGCTCCACTCGATGCTGTTTGTGGTTAACCTGGATGTGCTTCGAGGCAGAAGAGTTGTGCTCCAAAATTTTTACCTCATCCTGGTGTTTCCAGCAGCTCTGCTCCCCTCCCACACTGCAGGTTCCTGTGGGCTGGCTGGGACAGATATTCCTGCTTTCCTCCTCCTCGTATTTCAGTTCATCCTTCTCCTTTGTCTTTTTTTTCCCCCCTGACTTTCCCCTTTTCCCACTTTTCCTTTCACTTTTAGAGCTGGGCTCGTCCCAGAGCAGGCCCAGTGGAGAACGGCCCGAAATCCCAACCCTGCCAGCAAATAAAAACCCATTAAGAGGCATTTTTAAAAATAGTTTATGTTGGGGAAGGAAATCAATACGGGCAATGACAAATCTATCACTGCAGTTGTTACTGCTCGCATTAGGGAAAACCAACAGCCCATTTCCATTTTGTTGTATCAATGAAGGGGAAAAAAAATTCCCCTCCCAGCTCTCTGCTCGTTCCTCTCCTGTGCCAGTTGATTTTCTGCCTCTTTATCCACAGGGAAAAGCCATCCCTGAACCGAGGATGCCATGGAAATTCTAGCTCCAGCTCCATGGCACAAAAAACCAAGACCAAACCAAAAAAGTGCTGCTTGTTCCTGCCTTAAAATCACTTTTAACTCCTCTGATGCTGCTGAGGTTCTTTAATTTATCCCCACTGTTAATTGGCAGGGGCTTCATTAAAGCAAGAGGGTGGAACCACAGAGAGTTTGGTCGTGGATTTCAGATGTGAAATCAGGATCAGGCACCCAATCTCCTCCATTTTAATTCAGGAGGAGAACTCAGGGCGTTAATAACAATATTTGTGCTCAGAGATGGATTTCCAGAAGGATTTGTCACCCATGAACTCATTCCAGCCACGCTGGGAGCACCACAAAGGTGCTGAACCTGGGAAGGGGAAGATGAAAATCCCAAATGAAGCCTGATCCCACCTTCCCATCTCCCAGGGGAATACAGGGACCTGCAGGCAGCAGAAAATATTTGGACTTTTCTCCCTGTGCCTCCCTCCTGCCCGTTTTGGTGCTCCAGCTGAATGACTCAACCAGGAAATAACAATAAAAATGAAATTTGCTCTGGAAGCAGCTTCCAGGACTTTGCCCAGGTGGGAATTCCTTTCCTCTGGCTGTGACAGATTCACACAATCAATTTAAAAAAAGACAAGAAATCCACATTAGAGAAGTTGCAATATTGAAGTTTTGTCGGTTGGGTGAGTTGCTGCATCAAACAAGAAGGAACAGAAATGGGATTTTTTAGGTGACACTGGCTGGGAATTATTTTAAGACCACATCCTTGGAACTTTAATGTCCCTGCCTTTGATCTGGCCGTGCTTTTTTTACACAGAAACCTTTTCTTTGGGAAGCAGCCCTTTTTCTACGCCCAGCTATCGAGTGTGTGCCTGGAAATAAAGCTGCCACCCACCTTTTTTTTCTGTTTTTTTTTTTGATTTTTCGATTGTAAGCTGAAAATGAAAGCTGTCTCGGTGATCAAGTAGGGAAAGAGAAGAAAGTAAAAGTAGAAAGCAGATCTTTTAAAAGGAGAACACCCAGAAAAACGCGTTGCAGCCTCCAAAATTAACAATAATTTTAGTGAAAAAATCCAAATACACACAAAATAATTGGGCCTGTATGAAACCCGTGATATTCGGTTTATTTAAAACGCTGTCAGATTTTCCCAGAAAACCTTCCTGGTTTGGTTTTTTGGTTGGTTTTTTTTTTCACATGGATCCTTGATATTCCTATGTGTGCTCAGTGCAACAACTTTTGGGTGCCCGAAGCCAGAAAAAATGTGCAAATTTCTGCAGCAAGAGCCTCGTCTGTGTGCTCTGTGAAACTCTCCAGTTTTCCTGAGTCAACTCCAAATATCAGCCCTTTACCTACAGGAAAATGCATTTTTAGGGGGTTATTTTTATCCCTTCCTTCGGTGCAAAGCAGAATTGAGGGGGGAGTGTTTTAAAAAGCCACGCTGGACAGGGAAGGGGGGATGGGATTTCAATAGGAAAAGGTCAGGCTCCTGAGGAATTTGAGCCAAATTTAGCCCTTTTCCCAGCCTGATGCTCCCTCCTCGTGCTGCCGTGGGAATTCTCCGCTCCCTAACAATGGGAATATTCTGAAATAAACAGCGCAGCAGCAGGAAACGGAGCAGGGGCTTTGCTTTTCCCCTTATCCCACATCCATCCTTGGCAAGCCCATCCTCCTGGTTTTTTTTGTCTTGAAGGGGTGTGAGCACACCAGCGAGCAGCTGAATGTGCTAAACAATCCAAAATAAAACTCGGCCCACCCTGAGCACTTCCCCTCCCCTCACACCTCCTTTAATGTTTTGCTTTTTCCCAATCTCCCGAGCTCCCGAGCGTGGAGGAGCGGCGATTTACGGCTGAGGAAAAATCAACAGCTGCCTCGCACTTGATCCAAAACGGCCCGAAAAGGGAGGGGGAATTATCAGTCGGGAGTTTTTGTGGAGCTGAGAGCAGGAAAAAAAGCAAACTTCAGCCCATTTTTGGGTGCTGAGCCTCGGTGGAAGTGGAAGAACAACATTCCTGAGAGCAGCCTTGAGGCCTCGATCACCTCTGTCCGGCTGTGTTACCTGTTTGGGCGGGATGGCTGAGCTGGAAGGAGCTTTTATTGCCGGGCCCATCCCGCAGGGATCATTTCCTTCCTTCCCATCCATCTGCCAAGGTACTTCCAGAGCCTCCCCTCCTCTCGTCACCGCAATATTTGAGTCCCCCCAGAGGGTTTAAAAATAGAAGGAGCAGCTGGTTTATAGAGCAGGATCCTGTGCTCTGGCCAGAGGGCTGGGAAAGGACTTGCTTTCCCCGTATCTCCCTCACCTAAAACCTCTGCCACAAGATTTTGGGCTCTGGGAGAGTTATTAGGGCTGGAGGAGCAGGGATTTTTAAAATCCATCTCCAGCTTTTGTTGCTTTTGGGGCTGGGACTCCGAATTCAGCTGCAGATGTGGGATTGTGGGGTGGGCTCGTGCTGGGTAAAGCACCACGAGCTTCATTAGATGGGCGTGGAGAATTTGCTTTTCTAGCTCAGACTTCCTTCAGTTTTGGAGAGTGTTTTCCTCATTAAAATAATAAAAAAAAATCCACTTTAATTTCATCATAATCCCTTCATTTGGGCTTAGAGTTGTGGAGTTGAGCAGGAGCAAGAGGCAAAATGTCCTTCAGATATTTCAGGGCTGCAGATGACAGGTGTAGCCCAAAAGTAAAAGAGAACTAAAAGAACACATTTATTTTAAAAGGCTTTGAGCTATTTTTGGCCGTGCTGTGAGAGGAGGGACTCCCTCGTTGGGCACTGAGTCGGTGCTGCAGCTCTGCTCCTCCAGAGCTGGGTCCTGTGGGTCCGTGGAGGGTGCTCAGGGCAGGATTTGCCTTTCATGGGTCATTAAAAACCAACCAAGCTGGGGATGTGGGAGCAGTGGGTGGCTGAGGCTTTGTAAAGTGAGGCTTTACCCTCTCCTAACTGGGCAGGGCTGGGTTCTTTCACCTACCTGGAAAAGAGATTCAGCAAATCTTCCTTTTAATTCCTCCTGCCTTGGCACAGCAGCTGGGGGAGCTCTGGGCAGGCAGCTGGGACAAACCTTCCAGGTGGGATTTAGCTAAAACCACCAGCAAATTAAAAAATTGGTATAAAATCCACTTTTATTGGTGTAAAACCCACTCATTCTGGGCTGGAGAAGCAGCTGGTTCTGCCACGGGCAAGAACTCCGCTGGTGGGAGAAGAGTTGAGCAACCAAAACACTCCAAAGGCCCCAACTTCCAGCCCACGTGCAAGAAACCTCTGGATCCTCGGCTGGGTTATCTCCTGGATCCCTCTCTGTCCCCGCTGCACTCTGTGAATCCAGTTTATTCCCACCACCATTTCTTTGCTGGGGACTGAGCCAAGGAATAACGTGGTACAATAGAAACTGCTGGGATTTCCCCAACTCCCCCACACGGCGAAATGTGCTGAGCTGCAGGAGGTTGTACAAAGTCTGCAAAGCCCTTTCTGCAAAGCCCTTTCTTTTGGGGCTTTTGCTTTGCTTGGAGTGATTATTTTTTCTTTTTTTTTTTGGTGGTGATTTGTTTAGCTGCATTCCTGGGCCCTCGTCGGATTCCCTGGAGAAAAAAAAAGCTTTTGTTTGGTGGAATATTGGAAAGGAAGGGAAAGGGGTGTTGGTGGTCACTTGAAATGGTCCTAATTCTTTTGTAGAGTTGGTGGAAATTGTAGAATTGTTTGGAATAGCATGAGAATATGATATGAGGATATTGAAATTATATGAGGGTTGATTTCATTCGATCTCAAAGACAGGCAGTAACCAGCTCAGGTCAATGGAGTGATGCTTTGGTTCCTTTTCTCGTTTTCTGTAGTTATTTTTGCTTTTTAGCTCTCCTCTCTTAGTGCACAACAGCGGCCTTTGAATGGAGGAGAGCCTGAAAGTGCTTCTGTGAGAGTGCTCAGCCAAGTTTCACGAAGTTCATTGAAACAGAAATAATAAAACAGCACATGGCAGAGATGAGCAAAACCTGAAAAGAAAATATTTCTAATGCAGTCGTCAACTTGGGGACATGGGAGACCCATTTTTGATGTTTATGATGAGAATTTTTTCTGGAAAGCAGCCCTTTAACAGTGCACATCTTTTGATGGGAGAAGGGGATTATTTTACACGTCCGTGTGTGTCCATTATAAACACATTTATGTAGCTTGAGAGGAACTTAAAGCTGTAATTTCAATATGAATGAGCATCATCCAACATCCTGCTTCTGCTAGAAGTGTCTGCAATTTATTTCATATTTAAATCTTCATTAGATGAATGGCTGAAAGAGAGAGGCTGCTCTCTGTAAATTAAATTCCACCGTCTGTGGCTCCATGTGTAACTCTTTGCAACTCAAACGTTACATTCATCCTCTGGAGCAGAAATTTCCATGGAGCTTTGATTTCAGCTGCTTCTGTCTCTATGTGAGCGATGCAGAGAATTAAACACTCTCAGTGCAAACTCTGATCTGGATTGGATAATATTTAGCATCGACCTTGCTCTCCTCATCTGCCGAAAAAAAAAGAGAATAATTCAAATTTCCTGATTAAGACAATCCTAAAAGTGCACACGTATGTTTAATTTTACTGCTCTGAGTAGCCTCGTCGTATTCCCAGCAAGGAAATTATCCCCTGGATCTTCTGGGCTGGGGCCCAAGGTAAGACTTGATGCCTTCTCCCATCAAAAATGAATTTGCCAGTGCCCTGTAGGTGGGGCCTGGAGGAGCTCGCAGTTGTTTCATCCTGCTTGTGTTAGGATTTTCAGGGATAAACACACCGAGGGAGGCAAACAAGGGGAGGAAAGAGCTCCTGTTTGCAGCTCGCTGTTCCTCGTTCTGTCTGGCTCCGGGGAGCTTTTCCACCCCGTGTCCCTCTCGTTTTAGAGAGCCCAGCCTGGGTGAGGCTGGGAGCTCCCTCCTCCCGAGCCGCATTCCCGATCCACCGGGATCCCTGCGGGAATCCAGGGACGGGACAGCACCCCTGGGGCAGCGGGAGCTGAGCTCCGAGGGGCTGCTGGATGCAGGGGGTGCTCCCTGGAGAACTCCCGGTGAAGGACGGAGATGCCGAGGAATGGGAAGGAAGAGGGGATGGAGGTGGGGTGGCAGCAGGGCTTGGTGGCCACCGACTGAGCAGGGGTCGCCCATCACTCCCCTGCCTGGCCAGCGGTGCTGCCTCAGGGGCAAGAAGATAATGAAGCACGAGGGGTCTTTAATCTTCTGACAAAACGACTTCTGGCACCTCCCAGAGGTCCTAGAATGCAGTTCTCCCCCGAGTTTATTGGAAGCGCAAAGGCATCCTGCAGAAATCCTCTTTACAACCTCAAAAAAAAAATTAAAAAAAATTTAAAAGGTTTTGTTCGGCGAGGTCTTTTTGAGCCATTCTGTAGTGTCGTTAAGATGGAGAATTGCCGTGGCCGTGTTCGAAGTACAGCCTGAAAGCTCATTATCCCCATTAAACCTCGTAGGATTTCCTGCATCAGCCTCTGAAATACTGGAGGAAAAAGTCCTAAAGCGGCTGGATTCAGATTCCTGCTCCAGGTTTAGAAATGTTGGCCCTTTCGGGGCACTGTGACAAAGAGCAGCTGATGGAACAGTTGAATGTAGATGACGAAAAACGTGGGTAATTTTAAATGTACCTTGATGCAGTTACCAATTGAACTTAGGCCTGGGTTTAAGCGACTTTGAACTTAAGCCTGGGTTTAAATGACAGCTTTTGCTTAAGTATTTGGAGTGAAATAAATGGGATCAGCATCACTACAAGGGGAGGGGAATGTTCCCACCAGGAAATGTCCCAAATCCCCCATGCCCCTGTGTGTGAGCACAGACCCCGGAGCTGAGCCTGGATCCTGCTGCTCTTTCCCTGCCAAGGGCTGGATTTTGGTGCTGCACTTCCCTCTTGTGTTGGCTGCTAACACTGGATTTCCTGTGCCTCGAGTGTCCCCCCAAATCCAGCTTTGGTTTGCCCTTCCTTGATTCTCCCCTTCCCCTAAGATTTTCTGGGATAATTGTAGAATTCCCGGTGCCATTTTTCAATTTTCCCCCTGTTTTTTGTGCACTGAGTAGCACGAGGTAATTCTGCCCAGCTCGGCAACCACGTGGCTGAGGCCACAAGAAGAGGAGTTGCCCTGGGATGGTGACATTTTGACTTTTTAATGAGCAAAAAGAACAGATTTCTCCCAAAAAGGGAAAGGTCCTGCCTGTCCTTTCCCCTTCCAGCCCACGGAGTTTAAACCAGGGTCTGTTGCAGAGCTATGAAACCTAAAGCATGGTTGTATATCCAGATTATTTTTAGGAGCGATGAGTTTGTCCATCAGCTGTTGTGTTCCAGCCCTCGTTTCTAATTCTTCCCGCAAAGAAAAATCGTGGAGCAGTAGAAAAATCATGAAAACTGAAGTACAGTGACTCCAGTTCATTCTCTCTCACTGGGATGAAGAAGGAGGTTGAAGCTACCTAATCCCAGTGTGACTAAAAGTGGCTTTGTTCCTGGTTCTGCTGTTCCTAAGCTTTTTCTTTTTTTTCCCCTGGAGATTGAGGTCTCACAGAGGCATTTCAAAGCAGGGACCTACAATTTCACTCCATTCTGCACAAGATTTGGGTGCTTTGGCAAATCCCAAACCTCCAACCAAGCCAAACCCGTGCTTTTGGGGTGTCGAAGACCAGAAACCCGTTATGGCACATCCAGACAGGTTCCTCAGCTCTGGATGTGCCACCACAAGGAAGGCAGGGTTGGGATCAGCTTCCCTCCCTCAGCTCAGCCAAGAGGGACTTCTCCCACTGAATATTGTATCATGGGAATACAATGATTTGCCACCCGTGTCTCCACAAGCCTGGGAGCTGCTCTGCTGCAATTTATCCACCTCTGGGGTGAGATGCAGTTGCTGCTTGGCAAAAGTTCTCCATGGGTGTTTAAACACGGAATTCCTTCCTGTTTTCCCCACACGAAGCTGACGCTCCTGAGTGCCCACCCCACTGCTCCCAGCCATTGATGGGGAGCAGGAGCAACTTCCCAGCAGGTCAGGGAAAAGAGGGATGGATGGGAGCACTTGGGTTTAATGCAGCCCTCGAACGACTCGTCTCCATTTGCCCTCCTCCTTGAAAGCCTGGCAATTATTTATGACAAAACAAGGAGGAGGAGGAGAAGGAAAATCAAAAGGAATCGAGGTCCAGGATGTGCAGGCCAGGAGTGTGATTGAAGATGAGGTTTGCAGACATGACGTGAGGCCTTTAATGGGGCTGCATTAAGGTCTGGCTGGGATGGGATCCTGAGCTGCCTCTTGGAGGAGTCCGAGGCGCTCTGGGAGCGGCGGAGGAAGGGTTGGGGCTTGCTAGGGATGGTTTTTCCATCCTTGGAAAGGCAGGAGAGCTTTCAGCGTGGAAATAAGAAACCCAGGGCTAAATGAATGGACTGATTTCACTCATCTGCACTCTGGTTGAGGGGGGAGGCAGCATCCAGCCCGTTCCTCAGTGGAGATTCCTGTTCCCTGCCTTTAAATTATCCCTGGTGAAACATTATTCTGGCCGGGAGCAGCTGCATCTCAGTTGTGCAGGATGGCAGCGAGTTGGGTTTTTGTGCCAAATCAGGTTTCCTGCGCTTTTCCAAGAAGTCTGGTGGGTGAATCCCTGCAGGAGTGGGGCAAAAGCAGGAATTAAAACATGGATTAAAACCGCAATTTCCGTGCCAGGTTTTGCACAGGTGTTGAGTGTACCAAGGACCAGGTGAAATCAGGCACCCGGCAAAGCTGTGCTAAATAAAGAGCTGCAGGAACTCAGCCCCTCTCGTGGTGCATCAGACCTCCCTGCCTTTGGGGAGTGGAAGTTACCAGCCCCTCAGACCGAGGGTTTTTGGATTATTTTTCATGGAGCTTTTATCCCATTTCTTGTGCCGTGGTCTCATAAAGCATTGAAGAAGAAAAGAAGTCTTTGGAGGTAGGAAAATTTCATTTGTCAGCTGGGAATTCTGGGTGTGGAGAGGCGTCTGTGGTGGTTTAAAAAAGTCCTTTGTAGTCTGTGGTTATAGCAAATTATTGTTTTGTTGTGCACAGGTTGGGGTCCAGTGGGAACAGTTTTTGCAGGGATTGCTTGGAGGAGAGACAGGGGATGAATGTCCCTGGAAATACTTGGGTTTTAGGCACTGAACTGCTCTGGGATGGTGGGGTTTGGAATTACAGAGCGATTGGTAACGGGATTTCAGCCTGCAACATCCTCCCTGAGACCCGAACTTCACCCTCCAGGTGTTTTCTAGGAAGTGTTTGAGAAAGGACCATCCCAGGGCGTCAGGAACCTCGAGTTTCTCTTTGGGAGATCAGTAGAAGCTGCTCTAATTCTTACACATTTCTAAGGGACCTTTTCCCTACTCGGGGCCGGGTGAAAGGAGCACCTGGAGAGCTTTTTTTAATCAGAATGTGGCTTTTTTGCCCCATCTAGTGGGTGCACAACGTATTGAGCCTGGAGTTGGCTGTATTTTAATCCCAGCACTGAGTTTATCCAGGGCAGCTCGCAGCCCCTGGCTCCTGCTCTGCCTTCTGGCTGTTGGGGCGATGATTGTGCGTGGGAAGTGCACGGAGAGAGGCCTCTGAGAAAATCCCTGGAGCCAAGGGCTGGAAAAACAAAGCGTGGGAGGATATCTCTGTACATATCCCATTCCTTCCTTGCAAACCCAGTTCTTTTCCCGTGCTGGAAGTTTGAGATAGGAAAGAAAATTTCGTCCTGTCTTCAGATTTTTGAGCAGTAGCTGCTGGTCCGTGTGTGTTGGGATGTGGTGATAACCTGTGGGTGGAATTGCAAACCACCCTCTGCTGGAAAAGGTGAGGGGCTCTTCCTGGTGATGAGTATTCCTGGCTGGAATTCAAGAAGGACAGGTTGCTTAGAGAAAGCCTGTGGTTTTCTCACTTTCTTCCATCCAGATGTTAAGCCCAAGCTGTGATTTTCCAGAGAACTTTGACAGGGAAATGAGATTCCTTGAGCAGAGCAGCTGCTGGCTGAGGGGGGGCCAAGTTCTCACCTGGGATGTGAGAGGCTCCAGTCTAAGCCTGGCTCAGAAAACAAATCTGGGCCTAAAGGTGGCATTTTCAAAGAGTAAAGAATGGTTTGGCTTGGAAGGAGCCCTAAAGTTCATCCTGTTCCACTCCCCTGCCTTGGGCAGGGTCACCTTCCACCATCCCAGGTTGCTCCAAACCCCTTCCAGCCCAGCCTCAGTCCCAAGGGAATTTGGCACTGGGCTCCATGCTCCATCTTGTGCTTTGTTCCAACAGGGAATATCTGACCCAGCATCCTTCACAACTTCATTTTCTGTTGTTCTGGCAAAGTATTTCTCAATGGAAGCTGTAATAAGAAATTCAGCCCAGCTGCTGTGGCTCCTGCCAGCCCTGACCAGCCTTGCTGTGATGGGGACACGGCTGCTAACAGGAAAAGAAATAAATCCACCAGGGAGGAGAGGCTGGGCTTCAGGTCTGCGTTTAGGAATGGTCATTCTGGATTGGGACCAGCCCTGTTATATTGGTGGGCAAAGGGATTCAGGTTATTTCAGAGATCTGTTGGGATTTTCCAAGGATTTGGAGTGTATTTTGTCCTTGGACATCCTTGTGGAGCTTCCAGAGCTTGCAGGGGGCCTGAAACCAGATAGCAAAGGAGGTTATGATAATAATAACAACAACACCCTCTCCATTTCATGCTCTGATCAAACACACAACACTCGAGGGATCTCCTTGGTCAAAGTTCAGTTCCTCACACTTCCAGTCAGCTCTAGGACACAGGGGGAATTTAGAATATCTGCTTCACTCCTCATCAGGCACAGAATATCCAGTTACCCCCTGGAGAGCTGCAGCAAAGGTGGGAAAAGTCACAATCGTGAAGCACTGCCCCAAAAAATGGCAAGGAGAAGAGGAAATCAGTGCTGTTGCCAGTGTCCAGAGGTCTCCCCTTGGCTGTTATAGGCATTAATTCCCGGGTTTTCACAAGGGCTGGAGGTGGAGAGACGTGATTAACACGTGAGCAGAGCGCTGGGAGAGAATCTCTCTCGTGTGTGCAAGCAGCTCGGTGGAAACTTGCAGAAAACAACAAAAACAGAGGGAAAAAAAGAATAAATTCCCTGCCTCAGAGCACGACAGATGGGTCACCTCTGCTGTAGGTCACTCCTCAGAGCTGCTGCCAGCGTGAAGCAGGCTCAGAAACGTCAGAGTGAGGCAACTGCAAAGCTGCAGCGTGCAGCCGCAGAGCCTTTTGTCACCAGCGTCCCAGGTTTTCATCCTGTCAGCCCAGAGCTGCTGTACCAGGGCTCCTCACAGGGAACAGCAGCAGAGATTGTCTGTTCTGGGGAGCTGGGGATAAACAGCCAGGCAGAAGGGACAGCCTCCAGCTGCTGGGGGACGGATGAGGGACGCAGAGGAGGTGGCTCGGGGCTGCCACTTGAAAGGTGGAGCTGCAGATACCTTTAAGGAATGGTGCTCTGGGATTTATTCGAGGCCGTGCAAGGAGTTTGTAGCAGAGCCAGGAGCTGCATCCAGCTCCTCCCAGCGTGATGCCTTAAGAATAAAGGCTATCTTTCATCTAAATTAAAACCCCACCGTTTTCCAGAAGCTTCAGGGCCTCTGTCTAATCTATTCACACAGCATTCATCACCATGGCATCTAGGTGCCACTCTCCTCATCCCTTCACCTTGCCAGAGCCTGTCATGAATATTCCCAGCATCTTTTGTGCCTTTCCAAATGAGATGAACACACTCTTCCACTCTCTGCCTCCACCTCGGCTGCACGCAGCCTGCCTGATAAACACCCCACCCGTTATGCACCCCCCCCAAAAAAATGAACGAAAAATAAAGATAAAACGCCAAGAGGGTTTCCAATTAACAAATCTTGCACTTGGCCATATTTTGGAGCGTCCCTGCTCCCCTCCCTGTCAGGAGTTGGGCGCTCTAACAGCACGGCCTGTCACTGCACAGCCTGCCAGCTGCATAAAATCAAGGCATCAGGCTTTTTTAATTGAATGCATAATGAGGTGACTGGCAGGTTTAATTAACAAAACTCATCCTGTGTATGCACCTGGAGGTGAAAATAAGTTTAATCAAGAGGAGTTGGCAAGTGCCAACAGCTCTGTCATGGTTCCCCCCCCCTTGCTCCCCCCTCTTATTTTGGTTTGTTTCAACCAGGCTTTATATTTGCAAAAATGGCTCTGGGTGCTGATTAATTATCTTTTGCCCAAGATTGATGAGTTGTTGCAGCCTGCCTCGTAATGAGAGCCCCTGCTCCTGGAAAAGCTGCACTGGAAGCTTTAATAATCAGGCTGCCTTAGATAAACTACTGATGGCAAACACTCAAGGCGCCTGAATTACAGTAACCCTTGAGAACTTCACCCGTGTGAGGGAAAATTTGTCCTCAGAATGTGTTGGCTGGCACCTCGCTGCCAAGGGAAGGTGGATTCCTGGTGAAGAGGGTAGTGTGGAGTGTCCTCAGAAGTTAAAGCTTGAGGGAGAAGCCTTGAGGGGTCTGAATTACTTCTGGTTTGAAAAGGCACCTTGGAAGGAGCCTGTGTTGGTGAAAGTCATGGACAGAAGGTAAAGAACGCCTGAATGCCTTCCCTGCTCCTGAAGGCGAGGCAGGGGGACAATTCCCACGTGCCAGGACAGCCTGTGCCATCGCTGCCTGTCCCCACAGCACGTCCAGCACCCACCGTGGCCCTCCCAAATCC
Organism: Oreocharis arfaki; assembly: GCA_013398015.1. Taxonomy (NCBI): domain Eukaryota; kingdom Metazoa; phylum Chordata; class Aves; order Passeriformes; family Paramythiidae; genus Oreocharis; species Oreocharis arfaki. The sequence goes on along the minus strand of VZRR01009621.1, from coordinate 122,836 downwards.
ACAAATGCCCATCTGGGAGGGTGGAGCTGGAGATCCGGAGCCCAGGGGTGACGCTGGGTGAGCGGCTGTCCCCTGCCTGGCCACCTTTGTGGCTCTGGGGGTGCTGCTGGTCCCTCAGCCCTCACCCAGCTGGGGAAGGTGTCTCCCAAGCCACGTTCTAGCAAAGGTTGTGGGCGGGGCACAGGGAGGTTAATGCATTCAGCCTGTCAAAATATTCTCCCTGCTGCTCACCCACTTAACATGCCCTCTCTTTCTCTCGCCTGAAAAGGCATTTGCTATGGTGTTCTAATACATGGTCTGTGTTGGAGATGTTACTGACAGCTGTTGTATGACTGCAGGAAGGAAATTATGACTCCCTAATGATAACATGTCACGGCGTGTCTCGCTGCTTTTCTTCTCCTCTGGCTGCACATTTCTCCTGCCAGTGCCTCAGTCGCTGCGCGCATGCACTCCATTGTGGAGCGGTGACACGTGTGCTGAGAGCGGGGAAAAATGCTCTGAATGCTTCCCCTTCTGTAAATAACGTGGATAAAAAATGTCCCCCTCTGGCCCTGAAGCCCCTCCTGGAGTTCTGGGTCCAGGTCTGGTGCCCCCAGTGAGAGGAGGACATGGAAGTGCTTGGGCAAGTTCAGAGGAGGCCACGAGGTTGGTAAGGATGGGAGAGCTGGGGCTGTTCACCTGGAGGAGAGAAGGTTTTGTGGAGACCTCACAGCACCTTCCAGTATCTGAAAAGTCCCCAAGGAAGCTGGAGAGGGACTCTGTGTCAGGAAGTGTAACAACAGGACAAGAGGGAATGGGTTCAGACTGAAATTTGGTGTCGATATCAGGAAGGAATTATTCCCTGTGAGGGTGGGCAGGCCCTGGCACAGGGTGCCCAGAGCAGCTGTGGCTGCCCCTGGATCCCTGGCAGTGTCCAAGGCCACGCTGGAGCAGCCTGGGATGGGGGAAGGTGTCCCTGGGTGGGATGAGATGAGTTTTAAGGTCCCTTCCAACCCAAACCATTCTGGGATTCCACGGAGCTGTCAGAGGAGATGCCCTGTGTGGTAACCTGGCCTTTGGTACTTTGGGATGCTGCATATCCCAACATCCCACCCAGCTTTCCTTGGAGCTGCTGCTCAGTGAAGGGTCAGGCATTCAGAGGAATGAGTGTGTGCACTCAGGTGTCCTGCCAGTTTAACCCCTTGTGTGACTTCCACGGCTTTTCCCTGATAAACTCTGGAAAATAAATATATAAATGGCTGAAGGCTGTGAGAGAAGGAAGCTGTGAGACACATGGAGGAGTCTGTTCTGATGGGCCACCACAAGCCCCTCTCTGCTGTGCTTCAGCCGGGATCTCACACCTCCAGCCATTGCAGGGGATCTTGTCACGAAAATCTAATGAGAAGTGACAAAAAAAGGCAAAAAAAAAAGTCTTTTACATCTGCTTTAAGGAACTTACTGGAGCGACAAGTGTGTTTAACCTAGATTTTAATTCCCCTGGTGTGGGAAAGTTCCTGTGCCCAGGCAGAAGGCCCAGAAGGGTTATGCATCATTTACAACCCCGTGCTCCACGCGAGGGGCAGGACGGGAGTGGAAATGCAGGTTCAGAACCCTCAGCTCAGCAGGAGCCCTGCTCTGTGCAGGGGCAGAGCCCAGCTGATGAACAGCTTCTGGCAAGGGCAGCAGGGCTCGGGTCCCTCTCGCTGCCTGCTGGCACGGCAGAGAAAATGCCCTTTCCCCATGGCAAGTCCCAGCTGCTGTCTGCCTGTCCCCTCTGAGCCCCTCCCAAGCCGTATCTGTGGGACTCTGAGAGGTTTTGGGCTCCCCTAGAGCCGCCCAGTAGGTAAAACTCCCCTCTGTGTGGTGCCTGCTGAGCTCCTGTTTGTCCATGAGGGGGTGTTGCTGCTGCTCGGGGTAAAAATCTTCTTATTCTGGCCTATTTCAAGGACAATCCCGAAATATCTGGAGCTAGGCAGGAGCAGCAGCACCAACAGGTGTCTGGTTGATAGCTGGAGATCGTGTGGAGGGTCAAACGGGGGCTCCTGGAGCTGGGAATTTGCTGAGCATCCCACAGGGTCCCTGAGAGCGTGGCTGAGCTGCTCGTGCTGTAACCGGGTTTATCGTGAATGGAGAAATTCCCTTTGAGACCTGCTGCCTGTTCCCTCCTGTGAGGTGATCCCGGAGCCTTCTTCATCTTGGGATTTTGGAGATTTGAGGCACGTGTCTAGTACATTTGTTTTGAGTAGGAGTTAGATTTTGAAAGTGTTTACCACAGTGACCTTTTAGAACCACCTGAATGTGTGTGTGGGGGGCTCCTTGGTTTTTTTTGGGGGGGCGGGGGTTCCTTGTTTTTTGAGGGGGTTTCTCTGTTTTTGG
>VZRR01009621.1:68366-112310 GCA_013398015.1 Oreocharis arfaki | reverse complement strand
AAAAAAAAAAAGAGAAAAACCAACCAGAAAACCCTAATTTGAAGGAATGAATTAAAAAGATGACCCCGGAAAACGTGGCAGCCTTTTCATTTGATGAGGAATCAAGTTCACAGTGTGTCAGCAGAGGTGCTGCGCTCCGGGCTTTTATTTGTTTCCTGGCAATAAGAACATTCCTTTTCAGCCTGATATCATCCTCTCATCTTCTCCCTCCCTCTTTCTATCCCTCTCTTCCTCGTCTCGCATCCTTTTTCCTTCCTCCCTTTTTTCTCCCTCACCCCCTCGCCCTTTTTTCTCTTCGCTTGCCAGTTCAGGCATTCTCACATACATTACCCCTTCCTTTCATCTCCGGAATGACCTGAAATGACCTTTTGCCTGGCACTAGACGTGACTTAACTGATAATAGCAGATACTTGGGGGCCTCAAGCGGTGGCTTGTCTCGGCACGTAGAGGGAGGGGAAAGAAAGAAGAAGAAGGAAAAAAATCCCTATTTTTTTTTTTCCTAGGGAAAGCACGGGTTTCTCTTTGTAGCAGCGTTTCCTGCGAGGTAGCAATTAATGACACTTTGTGCTGCTCGTTGCCCGTGAGATAAAATCCTTCAAAAGCTTCCTCGCGAGTGTCGAGCCCGAAGCTGTTGAGGAGCAAAAGGAGGGGGAGAGAAATCTGTCTGCAAGTGGTTAAAAACTCCACAGCAGCATTTTGATGCCACTGGCTACTGGCGCTCTGCATTGCGTCTTCCCCGTCTTTGTGCTCCAAATACTTGTTGGAACAGCACAAATGTCCTTCTGTCTCCAATAATCGCCACTTTTAGGTGACTAATCTGGGCGAAAGGTTATTATTTGGCTTCTTAATGTCCCTTGAAGCCATCGCGGCAGAGATAAGATTGCAGCCGGCCCCGCTGGGGCTCTGATTTTTTAATTTTCACTATTTATTTGGATACTCGGTGAGGCTGGGTGAGTTACCACAGCAACGACTCTGAGTCTTGAACATGAAAGGGCTCTTATTGTGCCATGTGGTGCCTCAGAGATACGGAGAAAGAAGGAGGCGGGGAGGAGAATTCCTCTTTAGGGAAACAATAGCCAGACATTATGTGAACTTTTGGGGCTTTATAATAAAGTTTGGAGCGGGGAGGTGGGGGAAAAAGGAGCTACGGCAGTCTGCAGGGGGGGAAAAAATGTGCTGACTTACAGAATGTTTGGGAAGAGAGGTGTATGTGTTTATGGAAGTATTAATTAATTAAGTGGGAAGTAAAAGCTTAATCTGTATATTTGTATTTAGTTCTTTCCTCTGGCAGATCATTCAGCCCGGGCAGATCAGAGCTCAGGGGCAGAACCCAAGGTGCATTTAAATATATATATATATTTAGTTTTATTTTTTTGCACTTTGTTCTGCCCTTTCTCTCTCTCGAAAGGGAAAGGGGCGGCTCTTGGAATGTCGAGGAAGGTACCAGGGTGCAGCCTGGTTTTCATTGTCCCCGAGAACGGAGCGAGCGCAGCTCCAGACAATGGGAAAACGTGGATAATGGGGTTACTAAAGGGTGCAGAGCAGTGAATGGCTGCGTGTGGGAGCGATTTTGGGGCAGGGCAGCTCATTAGTTGGGATTTTCTGCTACCTCGGCTGGAGCCAGCGCCACTCCCGTGTCCCCGGGCCGGGTCCCCGTGTCCCGGAGGGGTTTGTTTGCTCCTGTGCTGAGCCCCGGCTTTGGCTGTACCCTCCCTGCGGGGCCAGCCCGGGGTGTCCCAGCTCCCTGGCACCTCGGATTCCCACCTCGTGTAAAACTGGGTGCAAAAGCATCCCAGAATATCCAGGCTTTAATCCACATCCAGCGTTTTGTGGGGGTTAACCTCCTGTTTTCTCCCGCCCGGCTGCTTTGGCTCTGCAGAACTCGGGAGCTCTGGCACCCTGTCACCTGCTGCACCTCAGGGATGACCCATTTCCTTCCCAAAACACCCACCTGCAGGCCAAGTCGGATCTTTTTCTCCCAACTCCAGCTCCAGGCATGGCCAGAGTTTGGGGTGAGGGCAGAGAGGGGGGAATGTGTGATGGGGGAGCAGGGATGGACCTGCTGGAGGTGAGAACTCTGCTGGTTCAGCTTCCAGGGCTTAGCCCGAGGTGGCAGGGAGGTGTTATCCGTAATATTCTGGTTTTCCAGGATGTGTTGGTGCTGGACAGTCCCCAAAACTCCCTGGACAACCCTCAAAACTCCCTGGGAAACTCATCCACATCTCCCATGCTTGCACATCATTTGTTTGGGGTGGTCCTGCAGCTTGCCCTGCAATTTCCACGCTTCAGTCATCACAAATGAGCAAAGTTCTTGGAGTTCCCCTAAAATTTCAGGGAAATGCCAGCTTTTGATGGAGGAAAAGGGAATTCACTGGGAGTTAGCACTGTTCCAGCAACTTTGAAACAGCCCTGAGTCATTTCTCCAGTGCTTGCTATTCCTCTCTGCCCCGTGACGTGCAAACCTTGGTGAATTCATTGTCAGTAAATTAAAATCAGACATAAAGAAATAAAAATACGGCTGAGTTAATATTATGGAAATAACCACCTCTCTGTGGAGTCTCTGGAGTGCTTAATCTCATCAGCTGGTTCCAGGTTTGTCCATGTTTTGCGTATATATTGAATATTTGCTGGCCTGGAGTACTTTTTTATACCAAAATTCCTTTTCCCCCACCACTGCAGTGCGTGTAGTTCAGGAACTTTAAATTTTGGCTGATATTATGTAATTACTTAGGATTCCTTTCCCTCTCAGCACAAGTTCAAACCCTTTTCTTAATTAATTACCTGGGTTCCCAGCTCTTCTTTTAAGAAGCCCGTTGCTAAATTGAGTGAAGTGGATTAAATTACTGTTGCAGGTGGAGAACAAGGCCAATCATGGTTTATTGCCTGAAAAGCATCACTGCCTGAAGTGAGGATGATTGTACATTCCTGAGGATGTGCGAGTGTCAGCTGTCTAAATGTCTCTGCAGCATAAAAGATTCCTGGTTCCTTTCATTTATGGGATGCCTGGAAGTTAGGCTGAGATCTGCCAGGATAATACTGGCACTAAACCTCCCTCGAATTCTCCAGCTACGCGTGAGCGTGAGATTAAGGGGGGGAAAGTTGGGTTAAATCTCTAATCTCTTCATCAATAAGAAAAAAGGATGTGGTGGAGAAGTGATTTGGCTTTGATGGCTGAGGAAAAATGGGTCAGAAGCAGCATTTTATTGGCTGTTCCTATGCCAAAGGCACTTTAAATATGTTGTCACCATCTCGGTCTTCCGTGGTTCCCCATGGTTGGACCAAAGGCCACGTCCATTCACCAAAATCCTGGAATTTCCTGCCTTTCTCTTGGTACAGCTTCCCCTGAACACCTGAAGGCAGCCAAGAGGGAACACTGAACAGAAAGTGGAGCTGAGGCCACTCCAAAAACTCCCAGTCTGGTTTTAATTCTGTGTTTGCAGAGTGTCTCTCGCAGCAGGACTACAGACACTGTGCAAGAGGAATAATAACGGCGTATAGGGCGTGGCAGAAATGGTTTTAAGCAGTAAATTGGCCTTTTTTACTCAAAAGATATGGATGTGGCACGTTGAGGACACGGTTTAGTGGTGGGCTCGGCAGTGCTGGGTTAAGGGTTGGACTGGATGATCTTGGAAATGGATCATGTTCAACCTGAACGATTTCATGAGTTAACACAGAAACGCTTCTGTCTAAATGTGCACATGAACTCCTCACACACAGGGTTATAAATGGAGAAATAAAGGAAGAAATGAAAGGACAGAAAGGGACAGGGGCAGAGTCCCAGCAAACTGCCAGGAGCCCACAAAAACCCCGCAGCTCACTTCTTTCCTGATATGGAACCCCCTCCATGCTCTGCGATGTGGAAGCTCGCTCCGTATCAGACACCCAGCAGTTGTTTCCTCTTTAATCAATTGCTTAACTCCCGCAAGTTAAAAACACCAACAACACAGGATTTAGATAAGCTTGGCTTCTTAGGAAATCTCTCCAGAAACTGCAGAGTAAATCAAGCATGTGGAAGTGGCTGCTAAAAGCATTTTGTATTGCTCGGTAATTCGAAAACGGAGGAACGCGAAAAGGAAATGATGTCCACGGCGAGTTGGAGGGGTTTGTGCATCTCAGGAGAGGCGAGCTGGGAACCGGAGCGCTGCTTAAGAGTTCTGACCCATGAAAAGTTGTGTCTCCTTCCAGCTGGCAGGAGAACAGCAGTAACTGTGTGAGTGCTGGCCCTGCCTTGCTGAGTTCTGCAGCTTTTGGCAGAGAAAGGAGAGGGAAAGCTTGGAACCCCTGTGCCTCTCCCCTTCCCGCCTGTCCTGCTGCACGGGGTGCGATGTGGAGTCTGGCTGGTGCTGGAAGTTGGGATTCCTGATGGATGTTCCCGTTGTTTCCATTGATTCCCACCCATCACCTTGAGCACGGAACTGCAAACCATCCTCCGTGAGTGGGAGCAGGGGGTTTGGGTGTTGTGAAGTGAAGGCTCGCTGTCTGCTTGTTCCTGCACTCCACCCTCGGGAATTCGGGAGCTCCCGACTGGGCTGGTCCAGTTCCCTGCAGGGGTGCTGGGGGCTGGCTTAGCAAGGCCAGGATGCAAGAACAGCCCATCCAGCAGCTCAGGTGAGGGGTAGGCAGCCAGGCTGGGCATTCCCAGGGGCTGGAGAATCAGCCCCGCGTGCCTTAAGGAAGCAGCTGGAGCTGGGAAGTGTTCAGGGAACGCTCTGTGAACTGAGGGTTGTGCAGCAGGGTGGGATCTGCAAGCTGCAGGTTCAGCCTCAGAGCCAAACTGGGGCTGGAGCTGAGAGCTCTGCATCCCTCTGGGCTGCGTTAAACACGTGGGCACTGCTCAGACAGGGACATTCACGTGCAGGGAGGCTCCTTTGGGAATTGTTTCCCCCCTGCAAGTTGCGAACAGAAGGAAGATAAAGCTGCGAATAAAGAAGAAAAGCAGAGATTTATCCCTGAATTTATTTTTCTTTATTTTATTTGGGAATTATTTGCCATGAGAGGCTCTGGTTGGAGCTGACTCTGTGCTCTGCAGAAGAGATTTGAAAGGTCGCTCACCCAGGGAGAGGGAATGGGACGCTGGAGCCGAGTGCTGACAGTCCCTTGGTGAGGGGGAATGCAGGTGCCAGTCCCTGCTCCAAGAACTTCCTCTTGGATTTATCCCATGGCTGTTTAATGCAAAGTAAAAAGATTTATTGTTGAATTAAGCCTGTAGTGGTTCCAAATATGTAAGTGATAAATACCTGTCTGTAAAGACGCTGCATTTAAAATGTGCATTCGCTCTTCACTATGAATTCCTGCTGAAGCTCAGAACAGAAATCTGTTTTCAACCTCACATTGCAACTTATTCCTTCTTTCTTTGACACATTTTCTCTGTCTGAGGCACCTGAAGTGTTTTGATGGCTCAGCAGAGGTAAAAGCAGCATCTCCTTGTGCCTGGAACAGGAATGCCAGAGCACCCTCCATGGCTCCTGCTTTGTTCAGACTGCATCCTAAACAGCTGGGCTTTCCCTCCTGATGCATAGGTTATCCCCATTAATGATTTTAATTTAATTGCATTAATTCCTTGCATGCTGGCAGAAGAATAGGCCCCCAGCAGAAGTATGTGAAGCAGTCTGGAGTGGTTTTTCCTCTCCTACTCCAGGTATTATTTGTGTCTCTAAACCTTGTTTGTACATAATTGTTTGTTTACGTGTCAGAAGAAGCTACAAACACTTTACCACGAGGTGTAGCACTCAATAGCAAGAGTTTTAGTCCTGCTGACTCTTTTACAATCGCGGGTTTATGGCAGGAACACATCTGAGAGTGGTTTCCAAGTAAACACCAGGCAAAGTTCTGCTCCATGGATTTGTTGTGGGTATTTACTGCATTTACCTCTGTAACAAATGAAAAGCTTTCACCTCCCTGGTAGGCACCAAGGCAGTTACTTCAAGGTGATTTGAAGCTGTCTGAACTCACCTAGGCACCTTAAAAACTTTAAAATCCTAAAAGAGCTCATCAGAAACTTCACAAACAAAGTGTTACGTGTGGTGCACAGTTAAGGGGGTGATGCAGCCACGGAGACGACAGCATCTGCAGGACAAGGGACTTTTAAATTCATGGGACATAAGACAAACATCCCCTGACACTCACTCTGACCCTGCAAACTGCTTAAATGGGATCAGCCAAGTTACCAACGGGTAAAGAAAGGACAAGGGAGATATTGAGAAGAAAGGAGAGTTCTCGGAATAAATCAGCGACGAGGCAGTGGCCTGAAAAGGCAGGGAGGGAGTATTTGATGGAAAAAAATCCTCAACAAGGAGGAAATGCATGCAGGTGAGAGTTAAAAATCCATTGGTGCAAGCTAAAGCTGTTTGGGAATTTCTGGCTATAGTAATTTCCATAGTGAGGCGTCATTATATCCAAAATCAAAGTGTTCATCTGTTTTAATGACATTTTCCAGGAGCTCTTTCAGGTGGGCCGATAAGGAATCATGCTTTCTTTTTCTCTGGTCAAATAAAAGCCTGTTACAGCACACCAAAGCTGTTCAGATTAGGGTGGTCACGTTTAAAATGCTCCATCTGTGGCCACCTTGGCTCATGGGGGTGCTGGGTGGCTCCTGCAGCGCCACAGGACTTGGGGACACCCTAAATCTCAGCTATTCCTTGGGGGAAGGCTGTTCACTCCCACATTGTCCCACATCTTTGCAAAGTGCTTTAGGAACCCTTAGCAAAGGCAAGGTTTTATAACCCTGGGGGTGTGGGAACTTGGGGGAAATCTCACTCAAAAATCAGGCGCTGCTCTGGCTCTGCTATTGCAAATCTCCAAAACGAAGGGAGGAAATTACACTGCCACCTTCCAGCCCCCCGGGCTGGGAGGAGTTAAACACCGTGGCACACTCAGAAACGCAATAAGAGATCCAGGGGGAGAGCTCAGAAGTTCTCCCAGCGCTGCAGAACTGGATTTACAAATCCTTTCCCTGCTCTCACCTGGCAGCCCTGTGCCTGCTGGCAGCGAGGGCTCCTTTTGTTGCAGAGCCAAAGCTGAACTCGCCAGCGACTTGGAGTGGAAAAACTGAGATGGATCCACTCGATTCAGGGGGATGATGAGCTCCTGTGAGGAGCCCTCGGAGCTGGGATTTGAGGCAGGCTGTGCTGACTCTCAGCCCGGGGGGTTAGATATTATTGCCTTTTTCATGCCTCAGCTCTGCTGTGGTGCCCATGGACAGCTGGCATTTTCCTCTTACAGCCCTGCCCGTGCTGCCAGCTCCTGGGAAGTGCTAAGTCTGGAGGTTTGAATGTGGGAATTCCAGGCTGATGTCCGAATTCTGGCCAGCCACGGCGTAGGGTGTTTAATTTAGGTTGGGGAAGTCCAGCAGAGAAGTGAGCAGTTGCCTTTCAAAGAAATCTTCCAGCCTCGCTGGGGCTGTGGGATCAAGGAGGCCAGAAAACCAAACTCCTGAGCTGGTCTGGGTTTTGTAGAGCTGGTTGGACTTAGGGTCCAGCCTCATTCCTGTGCCCCTGTGATGGCTGAAAAGCCCTGCATTTTGGTGCTCCTGGTGGTTGTTTTCTGCTCTAAACTCCACGTTCAGCTCTGACATTCTCTGTGCTACGTTCTGCTCAGCTCAGGCATCTCTACCAGGCTGGGATTAGGCACCAGAAAAGTCTTTAACTCTGTAGGGATTGATACCCAGCAAGTCCTTTTATGCTGGCAAAACCACCCTCAACCCGCTCAGTGCAATAAAATGGCTTTTTGCTCTACTTGATCCAGAAGCAAAACCCTAAACTTTGTTGCCTTATACCAGAAATCAGGAACAAATATTGATTTTTTTTCCCCCCTCTTTTGTTTTTCTTTCTTTTTTTCCCCTTCTCTTTTAAAGCATCGTGTCTTCTTGAAGTTGAGCTGTTTTCAGCAGCGCAAATGATGCAGCTCAGCTCCTTCAGAAGAATTGCACTTCAACATCTCTCCACGAGTATTCATCACATGTACCTGGGCACACAAAACGTTTAGCCTTGAGACAGCTCTCTCCTGAGAGAGGAGAAAGATTAAATTCCCTGAGCTCAACGCTGCTGCTTGTGCAGTTTGTCTTCTTCTCCTCCTTCCACCAGCTTCATTTTGCCTGGAATATAAAAGCAGAGGCTGTGGCAGGGAAATGCCTGCTGTCGTTTATTACCTCACAATATGACACCGAAAAAAATCATCATTAATCTAATCTGTTAAACTGAGCTGAATCCCTGGGAATTTTGTGGCCGTGGCTGCATCTCTCCTGCACTATTTGCTGTGTCAGCTTTATCATAGCAACCTTTGATTACTTTTAGTGAGGGAAGGTAAAGGACCCTGCCCAAAGTTGTGTGGAAGATCAGAGGGTGGTGGTACAGCCTTGGGAACTGCCCTGCTTCCTGCTCTGGCCTTGCACCACCTCCAAAGCGAAACTTTCTTGTACTTCAACATTAAATATGTCTGAATTACCTGCTGCACACTGGAAAACGTGCCAGCTACTCTTATTTAGTATTCCATCAAATGAACGCAGTCAATCCCTCTCTGTTTTAGTCGTCTCAAAGCTGGAAAACCTATACAAATATATATAAATATATCTAAACAAACAAATATATATATATATATATATAAACATAGATGTAAATATAAATATACAGTTAGTTTGGTGCATTTTTTGTACACATCACACACTTCCACTCCGTTTCTCCCCTCTGATTCTGGCTGCTGGGGCTCTGACCAAAGAGCCTCTTTAGCAGGATGAGCAACCTCAATTTCCTTAACTGAATTCCCAACAGCAACGGCCCCGAAGTCCCTTCGAGTCAGGCTTTGCTTTGCCCCTGGAACCAGCTCTGAAGGTCCCTCCTCGGCATCCTGGGCTCCCTTCTCTGGTCCAGGGGCAGGATCTCCTGGAGGCCGCTCTCCTGGGGACATCTGGGGACAGCCCTGAGCGAGCTCTTCCACTTGTCCCTGCGGTGACATCTCCTGGGTCACCTCCTCTCTCAGTGCAAGGCTGGAATAAGCTTTGCTGGAGCAGCAGGGCCAGCTCCACCCACCACAACAGGCTCCAAAAGTCACCCCACTTATCTCCCACCCCCAAAAGCCCAGAGCCTCTCCTGGGGCTGTTAAAGGAGCCTGGAAAAGCCGGGCTGTTTCTCCAGACACTCGCGGGCAGAACGTGCTTTTTGCAGCTCCAGCAGGAGCCCAACTCCCGCTGAAAACCAAGAGATTTGAGGCTTCTGAGTCCCTGAATTCCTTTTGAAAAGCTCCTCTGCGGCCAAAAGCGAACATGACAGTTCAGAGGACCAGAAACCGAGCCCCACCCTTCAGAGCCTTGCTTTAATTTGTCCTTTCCCACCAAGAATTGAAGGATGGATGGATCTGAGCGCTGAGAACAATGGGGCTGCGGGCAGCATTCCTGGGGAAATCCAGCTTTTTCCCTCTGTAGTGCTTCCAGCGGCCACAAGGAAGCACGGGCAGGTAGGGCCGAGGTCGCCGTGCTGGCACAGGCAGCAGTGCCTGCTGCTTGCATATGGTGGAAAAATCGGGATGCGTCTCCAATCCCCGCGGGCAAAGAAGATGCTGTAAATAGCATGGCCACGTTTCAAGCTCTCGCAGCACAATGGGAAGCAATCCAGGCTTTGCTGGTGTCGGGAAGGAGAGCAGGAACGCGTTTTATGCGTCCTGGGGGGGAAAAGAGGGAGGCAAAGCTGTCCCAGCTGGAGCTGTCGGCTCTGGGAGGGGCCGGGGTTTGGCACTCAGCATCCGGAGGAACAATGGTCCCCTCCTGGATGCGGTGCCCGTGCTTGGTGGGCTCTGCCTCACCCTGGGCAGCGCTGATGCCGCTCCAGAGCCCGTTCCAGGTCCGTGCCCCGGGGCACAGCTCTTTGGTGGAACAGAAACGTGGGCAGCAGCCCAAACCCCGAGCAGCTCCTCCGGCCGAAGCTGGTGCTGCTCCCTGGGGGCTTTTCACTCCGCCAGGCTTCTCCCAGCCCTGCTCCTGACTCGTGGATGCCCGGAGGAGGCTGTGTTCTCATCTCACTGCTGATGACAGCCCGTCCAACAGCTACTAGACGTGGGATATTGCCCTTTTTCCGTGCTCTTTTCCATCCTGCCCAACTTCCTGCCTTTTTTTGCAGAGCCTAAAGGGTGTTTAAGCACCTCGGTCATTGAATGGAGTTACCTGGTATGGAGTCACCATCCCCAGCTGCAGGGTCACAGGAAGGACTGATCCCAGTTTGAAATGAAATTACTCTCAAACCCTGTCATTTGCATGTCAGAACAGAACATATAAATATATATTTATTATGTAAAAAATACATTTATTTTCAGAGTGAGATACAGATATATTTCTGAGCTCATTTTGAGGTGCAGCCACCATAACTTTGGCATCCAGTGGTCCGTAGAGTTTCTCCTAAATAACTCAGAGAAGAATTTTGTGGCCTTGCATGCCCTGGATGATTTTCCTTCCAGCAGGAAAACGGGAGGGAACGCGTTTTCCACTTGGACACGGGACCCGTCTGAGAGCTGGGCCAGCGCTGTGCTAAATAAATCATCGTGCCAGGCGCTCCTGGGTAATTAGGCATGAAGGGAATCAGCAGTCTGCTCCCCCCGGTGTGACACACACGGCACATTTGCCATGTGCCTGCAGCTCCCAGGCCAGGGGGATCCACCAGGGAAACACAGCCAGCAGCCCTGGGGTGCTGGAGAGCTGCAGCAGCGGCCATGGGAGGGTGGGATTTGGGATTTGGGAGGCTGGGATTCTGGGTTGCAGCTTGGATGCCTCACACAGTTCTTGTGCCAGTGGCAGGAGGGCTGGCACGCTGCAGCTCTGGGGTACCCAGGGTCATGTCATGCTGTCCCCCCGGCCAGGTGCCACCCCAGTGTCCCACCACGGTGCTCCAAAGGTGCTTCACTGCTGGGTCCTGCTTCTGGTGGCCACTCAAAGTATGCACGTGCCCTGTTCATGCAGCTGGGCTGCAGGAATGGTGATGGGAGGGAGGAATTCCTTACTCCGAGGGTGCTGAGGCCCTGGCACAGGGTGCCCAGAGCAGCTGTGGCTGCCCCTGGATTCCTGGAAGTGCCCAAGGCCAGGTTGGAAGGGGCTTGGAGCAGCCTGGGATAGTGGGAGGGGTCCCTGCCCAGGAATGGGATGAGCTTTAAGGTTCCTTCCAACCCAAACCATTTTAGGACTCTGTGAACAACTGAGGGGCACGAGGATGTCTAAAATCACCACTCTGTGTTTAAGCCTTGGGTCCATCAGTTCAGAGCTTCAGGGTAAATCCTTTCAGTCCTGTCCCCCTGCTCTCCATGTCTCAATGAACACCTGATGGTTTCAGTCCTTGGCACATCCCAGAAAAGCTTCTGAGATGGTCCAGGGGAGATAAAATTCCAATTTAGCTGCCTGTTAGGAAAGTCCCCTGTGAGGGACTTTATGCATCTGAGGGGAACTCGGGACTTTCCTGACCAGAGGAAAGCTTTGGGATGTGAAGTGGAAACAGCAAAAGGAAAAGCTTTTTGGTTACTGCGTTTGGGTTTAATTAGCCTGCCGTGGCTGCTTCTTCAAACCAGCCCAAAACTTTCCCTGGGGGTTTCCAAAACCTCTTCCAGCTCTGTGCACTGGAAACGCAGCACAGCTTGGTTTTGTCGTGTAGGACTGGGGCTTTTCCTTTTATGATCCTGAAGGAAACAAGGGAGACCAGGGATGTGTGAGCAAGGAAACAATTTTTTAAAGCAATGACATCACTTGGCTGCACTTAGGAGCAAAGTGGTTCTGAGCTGTACTGGTGTGAATATATTCCCACTGTGCGCTGCCAGAATTTGCAGGCTAAACTGGGTCTGTGTTCTCAAGGTCTGGGCCATTTGGACTCCAGAAATTTAATTTCTGTCAGGGTTTGTCCTGCTCACATCAGGATCCGCAGCCCTGTGGAGCCTGGCTTTGCTCAGACACTGAGGTCGTGATGGAGTTTTAACCTGTTTTAAAACTTAGAAGCCTTAGAGTGTGATGCCCCATGCAGTTGTGACTGGGATTAGTGCTTCTTACCCTGACGATATCATGGCCTGTGTTATTTCATTTTAATTCTTGCACTTGGCTTTTTCCTGAAGGCTGTGACGGGGCAATCGGGGCCAGCAGAGACTCCAGGACAAAAAGGCTCCATTTCTACTCCTATCGTGGAGGAGAATTGAGACCTGAGAGCAAAGTGGAACTTCCAGGAAAAACCGGAAAGCTTGAAAATACAATGAAAAGCTTTAAAAACAACCCGTGCAATTTTGCAGAATTGCTTCTCTTCAGCAATTCCCTGTGAATTTGGGGAGGGGCGTGGGGTGGGGGCGTTGCTGCTGTGCAGGGCTCAGGCACAGCAATGGTGTAAATTGCAAATTGAAGTGCCAAAACCAGTCTGGCCTGTGCAGGTCACTGGAGTAGACACAGCTCTTGCCTGAAAGCATTTGTAATCTAAAACCCCGGCGCTATTCCCACTGGAGGTAATGACAAAACTCCATGTGATTGCAAACGGAACAGGATTAGACCCTAACTAAATAAAAGGAGCTTTTTTACTTTTTTTTTTTTTATTTTAGTCACCAGATACTCCTTCCCTACGACAAATTCAAACAGCTTTTGTTCAGGAGTCCAAGAACTGAGTTTAGTCTGGAAAAAAGGAAAAACAAAACCAAAAAAACAAACCAACAACAAAACTTCTTTCCTCACTTTCCAGCAGGTTTGGAAAGACAAGATTCGAAAGAGAATTCCCATCTGTTATTGGAGCATTTAATCATTCTCTAAAAGCCAGCGGAGCTTTTATTTTCTCTGGGGAGCGAGCAGCATTAGCTGAGGCATAAAGCAAACTCCACCAAGTGTAGAAAAAACTCACCCTGATGTCCTGTTTGACAAACTGACCTGCGGGTCACAACCTGAGTTTATTGATCCGTGGGGCCTTGTCTGGGTGCCGGGCATGTTTTCTGGACTTTGGTTTCAGCTGCATTCCTCACTTCTCAAAGAGGGGGTGTGGATTTCTGCTCGGAGTAACCACTGGGAAGGAAGTAATGTTCATTAAGTGTGCAGGCAGTGCAGGACGAAGCATGCTCAGTGCAAAAAGCTTCGCTCCTGTGCCTGTCAAGGTTTGAACTCGTTCCAGAATGCCGGATTTACTTTTCGGGATGAAGCAGTACCTGGCTGGGCTGCGCTCTTCCCTTCCCTCCCCTCCTCGGAGGAGTGGGGACAATGTTCTTTTGATGCCGGGTGCCTTCCTGCGAGGGGGAAATCTCGCCCTGGAGAAGGAGACAAACTTTGCTACCTGTGAAAGGAAGACTGCTTAGGTCAGTACGAGGGGGCGCAGAGGAACTCTGCGAGCAGCTTTTGTGACTTTTGAACTCCCTCTTTCTGCTCTCCTCCTATCCCTTCCCATCTTGAGCAGAGCTGAACTTTTGGGGGCAAAAAAAAATACCACCGAAAAGGTTCGGCAGCAGCTCCCTGCTTGTTCGTTCTCTCTGCTGAAGGTAAACTTGGTTTAAGTGAGAACAGCCTGAGTTTGCTGGGAGCTGAGCTTAACTTTTGAAAGCTCAACTCGCCGGTAGAACTGAGATTTGTTTCCTTTACTTTTTCTTCTCTTTCTTCTTTTCTTTTTTTTTGGTTTTTTTTTTTTTTAGTGGTTCCTATAAATGCAATCCTGGGCTTCCAGCGTGTGTTTTAAAAGCCTGTTCCCCCCTTTCTCTCCCCGCCCTCTGCCTTAGAGCTGAAAATGAGACTCGTTCTTGAATAATAAACTCTGTGTTATCAAGCAAATCTTGTGGCTTGTTCATGTGATTGTTCCCAGTCCCAGCATCGATGTTTTTTTGCCTTTTAATACGTTTTCCAGTTCTTTCTGGAAAAGGAATTGCAAAACTCTTAGCAGAGAGGTGAGAGAAAGCAATTTTAGTTGATAACTAAATTTGACTTGGTGGCTGCATTTTTAAGCTTTTCAGTTTTTAAGTGCTCTCTACTTTTTGCTTTTAAAAGCATATTTAGGACTTCTGTCTCTCGGGGATTCGAAATATTCCCAGCCTTAGAATGAGAGAAGAGAATTTTCCTTCTTTTTGTGAGACTTTGTGCTGCCTCATGGAGATTTTTCTGAACATAGGCCAAATGGCCAAGAAACAAAACGACCACTGAATAAGAAGTGAAATGGACTCAAATAATTAGAAACTGCCTGTAGTTAATGATTGTTTGAAGTGGGCCAGAAACATTTGGCAGCTTCTGGTGTTAAATTTTGTCCTCGGATATACTTGGGAATGGTTGTGTGGCTTATCAAAAATTGGGGTTTAAGTTTGTGTGTTTGAGGAGGGGGTACAGACTTGGATATTTGAATGCTAGAAACTGAAGAAATGACTTAAACACTCCCAAACAGGAAATCCTTGTGTTTAAAAGCTGTATATTAATTATTTGGTTGTTGCAAACCGGGAGTTATCCCATGCAAAGGACCTCAGTAGGAAAAAAGGGATAGCAGGTCTGATGAACAACTCCTCGCTGGAGGATTAGAAGTGGAAAATATCTCTGCAAACTCCACGAGTTTTGCTGCTGCTCACTAAAAACAAAACTCTGCACAAACCCCTGGGTGCAGAGGGGGAGAGGGAAGTGGGTTTTGCTGGATCTCCCAGTGGATTCCCACTGGGATTACCTGCCTCGAGCCCGGGGAGGGACGGGGAGCAGCCAGGCCAGGCAGAAGGAATCTGCAAATACCCAAAGCTGGAGCTCTCTGATCTTTCCCCACGTTCACCCCCCTGAGATCCAAGGGAGTTTTTGATGAGGGAGGGCTGGGGAAATGTCTTTGCCTTTTGATTTGGGGGCCTGCTGGGGATCGTGGTGCTGCGGATGGACACGGTGTGGCCACAGGGCTCTCTTCCCCCCTGTGCATTCCAGCCCTCCATTTCCTGGGAAATGGGGAGGGTCTTCTGCCAGGCACTTTGCATATTTATGGGAGAAAAAAAATGCCTTGTGCTGAGAGAGATAAATAAACCCGGGCTGCAAAGCTGCACATCCTCGTCTGCGTTTTGAACACGGGGTTTTGGTGCCCCAGATTTATCCCAGCCCCAGTGGCAGTGGAAAGGCAAAGCTTTGTCCTCATCCAGGCACAAACAACGTGGCCTCCCCCATTGTTCCTTTGCAGGTATCCAAGTTGCAGAATCCAGCTTTGTATAAACCCACTTCACGTGTAAAATTATAATTTAGGACAGGAAATGCTTCGGGATTATTTCATTTCCCTTCCTAGGGTTGAGATTTTGCAATTTTTAGGTTCGCAGGAGTTGCAAGTGGAGAACAACTCTTAGGCCATGGAGGCCAGACTTTCACCCGAGATGTGGAATAGTCACATCCATTAAATGCATATCAGCCAGATTTTGGCCAATAAACCATTTAGTCTCCTGTCCTTCTTTGCTTTCATCCTTAAATATAGAAGTATTTCTTCCTCCACCTACCCAGGTATTCCCAAGGCAAGTCTGCTCCTGTTCTTGGTTGCATTTAAATCCTTCTTTATTTCTAAATCAAGGGAGGGGAATTCCACAGTTCCTGGAAAGGCCCAGGTCTTTCTAAGGTCTCATTTACCATTTCTAAGCTTTCATTCACCTCCAGAGTGGAGCAAACCATTTCAAGTGTGTGTAACCTCATTTTCTGTCTTTCATTTTTATGCTGAATCCTGTTCTTTTGAACAATTTAAATAGGGAAAAAAAACTTAACGTGTCACTCCGAAGTTCCATGTATGGTTTTGCTCATTGAAATGGAGATGTCTCCATCTAAATCCAGCCACAAACAGGCAGAGGAGAAATTTGGATGGAGGAGGCAGGAGGAGAAGAATGGGCTGGATTCCCACCACCTTGAACTGCGAGGCTGCTCCTGCCTCGGGATGAGCAGAGCAGGAATCTGGTGCTCTTGGAATTCTGGAGCACATCAGGCAGCTCCCGGTGCTCACACATCCTTTTCGTTTCAAAGATGGGGATTGCTCAGAGCATTTTGGGGGTCGGGATGTCAAGATCCATCTGAAACCCCCTGGCTAAATCCCTTGGAAAAGGGAGGCAGCTGGGGTGAGGGAAACAGCCCCCACATGGGTGTATCTGTGATGGGTCATTCCTGGCCCCCAGATGCTTAATGGGATCTGTGCAGATAAAGGTCCCTGTGGTTGCTGGGAGGCTCTCCAAGGAACAGGGCTTTCTGTTTGTGGAGCACAGGGAAGTGGAAAACAAGGGGTAATTTATTTTTGAGGAAGCTGCACTAGATGAGGACATGGAATCTCTTTGGAGGAGGCACTAGTAACTCTATTTTTCCATTTGCTGCATAGAAGTGCAAAGCAAAACCTGCAAATGGTGCCTCAGGCAGTGTTTGAGGCATCCCAGGCAGAAATGTGCATTATCATCACCCTCTTGTCCTTGAGAAGAACCAAGGAACAGCAGGACAAGCCACTGGAGGCTCTTCTGCCTGATGTTTGGCCAGGATCATGTGCCTCCAAACACTCTTGGGAACACCTGGAACGTGCTTCTTTCCCCACCTCCCCTGTCCCCAGGATGAGCACATGGAAGTTGCTGCAGGGAATGAGCTATGGAGGAGTTGGGAACCTCTGGTCTGGCTAAAACCATCTTTACAAGTTCCTGAGAAACCCTTTTCCCTCGAGGTGTTGAATTCACCCCGATTTTCCCGAAAAGGCAGAGAGGTGTTGCTGCGTCGTTTGAGACGTGGGACAGTGACTGTGAGGAAATTCCTGGTGTTAATGGTGAATTCCTCCCTTTATTTTTGCAGGTAGCAGTGGAAATGAAAGCAATTCTATTTCCCACATTGCTCACAGGCTCCATGAGTTGTAAGTACAAACACGATTTATTTTGTCACAGGTGGAAGTGTGAATCTGATGATCAAAGCACAAGACTCGTGTCAAATGTTGTGTGGGGTTTTTAAAAAGCAAACAAGGAGGTCAGGGGAAAGTTACTCATTTGACGTTTTCCTGCTGGCTTTGCAGAAAATCAGGGTTCCTTTGGATTTAGATCCAGCTGCATTTGGGCCAAAGCTGTCTCTGGAGAAGTCTGGGAGGGACAGGAGAGGAGAAAAGCTTTTAGCTCTGTCTATTGAGAAACCTCCCGGGTTGCAATTTCAGAAACTCCTGCGGGACTGAGAAGTTTAACTCCTATTTTTAGAAGTATTGTGGGAGCTTAAATCAGGCTTTAAAGCTTTTAGGAACCTGTAAAGGCAGGTGGAAACCCCGTGGGATCTGTGAACTGTCTGAACAGGTTCTGAGCCTCACTCGGAGAGTTAATACCTAACTCACCATAGGGACATTAGCAAAACCCACTTGACTCCTGCATCAATCTTCCCATATCCAAATCCTTGTAAATCTCCTATCTCCTGATTTCAGAAGGACTGGGATTCAGAAGGACTGGGCTTCAGAAGTACTGAAGCCTGAGTTTAAGGCTCTCACTGGTTTTGAACGTGTTACCCATTGCTTTGAAATCACAAGTGAAATCACTGAATGCAACACGTGTTTCAGTGTCTGTTGGTGCCTCCTTTCGGAGTTCACCAAAGTTCAGGGGAATTTTTTATGTTTGAGGCAGCCCCTTGAGAGGCTGGAGAGTGCTGCAAAACTTGAGCTGAAGTTCAGTGCAGATTCTGCTCTCTGCAAAAAAAGGTTTTAGAGTTGCAACCTGGGCCAGAGTTCAGCATCTGAATCCCCTTCCCCGGGCAGAGGTGGAAAGAAATAAGAACTTTCTGCATCGATATGCAAATTCCCCATAGAAATGGGGCTTTTCTGAGTTGCTCTTGGGGTTCAGGTGGTTGAAAAAACGAGCTTTGTGTTCCCGAGGCAGCAGGGACCGGGGTTTCTCCAAAGTGCCTTTGTCTGGGGATGTGTAAAGCCCTCAATGCGTCATTCTTTCTGCTTCAGCTGTGAGAGACTCCCATCTTCTCTATTGATTTTACCCAGAGTTCTGCCTGCCCTTGAAGGTGTGACCTGTACCTCGGGCTAATTTATTTCTGTCATGGCTGCAGCATATTTTAGAGGGCAGCGGGGGTAGGAGGGAGAACAATGAATTCAACATGGAATATAAATCCCAAGGCTGCAGCCCTCAGACATTCCAGCACATACCCCATTCTCCCGTTTGGCATTCTGCACGGTCTTGGATTAAAAAGGGGGAAAGAAAGAGAAAAAAAAAGAAAGGCAGGCATTTGTATAACTAATCAGGTGAGCCATTGTGGGTAATCCCTTTGGTCACACACGCTGGCATGGATATTAAAATTTGCTGGGCTTCTAAACCACTTACAATGACGTCTTAGTTTGGGAACCTGAATGGAAAGCCTCACCTTGATGGCCTGGGAGTGTTTTTGGAGCTGAGCACTGGAAATTTGCGCTGTGGATGGGCAAAGACTTTGGATTTGTGCTGAAAACTCACGTTGGTGGGCAGGGTGACGGATCATTTTTTTGTTTCTTTAATTTAATTATACATTGTCTCACGTTTTCTTTGCTGTTCAGCTTTTATAGACCTAAATGTAAATTTAAATGCACAGAGGTTTAACCTCTGCCAGTCCTGAGCTGGAGCACCTGGCCCCTCTCATCATTGTCTGGGGCTCAGTGGGGTTTGCTCCATGCCTTGCCCGTGGAGTGCAGCCTTTCCCCCCTGCCCCACGCAGCTCAGCAACAGCCCAGGATTTCTCCAGGGAAAAACTTGTTTCTCCCAAGTTCCCTTGGAGGGAAGCTGAGCATCCCGTGCTGCCCTGGCTGGAAACCTTTGCTGGGCTGGCACCGTGTCCTTGGGATGCAGGAAGCACTGGGATGGCTGCTGCAGCGATTTCCAGCCTCCCTCCTCCCGCCTGGCTTGGGGTTTTGGATCAAATCAGTGAATCCTGGATCCCCAGTGTGGTTAGGGTGATGGTTTGGGGTGATTTCCTGCAGTTCAGGCTGCTCAGCTCAGCGTTCTGCAGCACAGGAGGGGCAGCTTTGAGGAGCTTTATCAAAGCACGAGTTCCCATAAAGACAAATCGCTGCCTTCCCTGGGAGTTTAGGGCTCAGCCTTCAGAAGGGCTGAGCCAGGAGGAGCTGGCCTGGGGTTTCTGCTGTGGGTCAGGGCAGTGGGGCCAGCGAGGAAGGTCAGGATTCAGAGGAATGCAGAGCGCTCTGGAGCTGGGGTGTGTTGGATTTCCAGGTGATTTGCTGCCACAGAAAGGACTAAATTAGCCTAGGATAGCAGAATTCAGTGAAACTTCAACCACTCTGGCCTGAACTCAAAGTTTGTGGTTAAATCTGGTTACTTTCCCTGGGATTTGGGTTCTGAGTGGGTCTGTGTCCCACAGCCATAAATGTTTGTTTTGCTTCCCCCAAAGATTTTGTGCAGAAATATTTTGGTGGCACCTGTAGAGGAAAAAAAAAGCAGAACAGGGGGTGTCAATCCAGAGTAGAAATGTGAGTAAAAAGAAGGTTTATGATTTATGGAAGGGGCACAGGGATACAATAAGAAATTAAATGGTCCATTGGTATCTTTTTGCACCTCCGCTTTCCTCGTATATACATAAATGATCTGTGCCAATATATTGATTATTCCCAGGGAGCAAAGCAGCCAGGGCTGGGCATCCCAGCTGGAGCCTCCTTGTGTCTTGGCATCTTTGTGTTTATGGGTCTCACCCTTTTCCCTCGGCCCCCAACAGCAATAAAGTCCGACAAGATCCGGCCTTTTCAGAGCGCTGCCACTCTCCTAAAACAGAGGGAGGGAGGGAGGGAATGAGAGGCAGTTCCAGCACAGAAAAGACTCTGAGTGCTTCTGTAAATGATTTTTTGGACCTCCAAGGAGAACCTGAAAGAGAGAGGGAGAAATACCAGTGCTGAACTGTTAAATCTTGGGATTTGATATCTCTCTGAGATGCTCAGAGTAATTCTGGCTAGAACCCACCTCATGGGGTGTTTTGGGAGCATTTCACTGCAGAACAGTTGCCCAAAATGTTGTTTCCTTGATTTTTACTCGAGGAAAATTTTTAGCTGAAGTGGGAAAATATTGGGCAGTTCATAAACTGGAGAGGAACCTGAAGATCTCGGCGTTTCTTCCTCTCTTGTGCCACCTCTACCAAAATGCTTTGGTGCTCTGGCTACGAATTGATGTTTGCAGCTCGGTGACTTTTGTGATTCCCTCCCCGAAATCCAGGTTTTAGCAGAGGCTGCAGCTCTTGCTGCAGAGGGTGGTGTGGGACAGGGTGAAAGTTTCAGCTCTGGCCACTTGGCTCCTTCTGAGACTTCAGTTTCATCTCCACATCATCCTGGCCTTTCATTTAATCGGTATTTTCTGCCTGCATCCACTGGGCAGCTTTGGAAAGTCTGAAGGAAAAACAAAATAATAGAAATGCTTAACACCCTCAATGGAGTCCAAGTGCCCTCCTGAGGAGCTGCTGTGCAGTGGGAATTCTCCTCCTTCAGACCCCTCAGAGCTGTCAGCATGAATCCAGTCCATGTTTCCTTGCTGTTCTGGAGGTTTGGGGATTTTTCCTCCTTTCCTGGGTTTGGGTGCTCAGGTGAACCCCAGCTGCGTGTCAGTGAGGGGAGAAACGAGTCCCAGGGCTGATGGCAGGAACAGAGAGTACCAGCACATCAAAATCCTCTAGATAAGATATCTAAAGTGTAGTGGGAGATTTTCAGGACTGAAAAGCATCCCAGTGATGCAGCTGAGAGGTGATTATTGAATACCTTATAAACCAAAAACATCCCTCTCTTCTTTTTGGTAGCGAAACGACGGAAAAAAAAATCCCCAAAGCCGGGTCGGAGAGGGATGGTTGGAAAATAATTTAACAGCTGAGGTGGCCTCTCATGTGCTCCCCAGATGCCCAGCCCAAAATGTCTGTTCTCTTAGACTGATTATGGAATACATTTAGAGCTGGGAGCAACGGGAGCATCGATTTCTTTCTGGAGTGGTGTGGCTGTTGCTGTGTTTGAGGTAATGAAACGTTGGAGCTGAAGCAGGACTGAGCTGAAAAAGCAGCATTGTTGCACCTCTGGTAAAGAACTGTGGGATTGTCTGTGCTGGGATGGGCAGAAGTTAATTTTTGTTAAAGTGGTGATGCACAGATAAAGGGCATTAAAGTGCGCCGAGCCCCTCTGTGGTCACGCTGGCTCTCGGTGAAAGTGATTTCCTGTAAACTCGATTCACTTCCAAACTAGATTTAGTGAAAATGGATTCAAACCTCTCTGATTGTGAAGTACAAAGTCTAAACAGGGTTTTAAGCAGTGCTCAACTAACTCACCTCAAAAATTAATATGGTTGGATTATCCTGAGTGCTCTGGGGCAGATGCTTGGTCCAAAGTCCTCTTTTCATTTTATCATTCACTCCTTGCAGTGTTTGGGTTTTTTTGCCTTTGAGACTCCAAGATAACGTGCAAATTTCAGCTTTCACAAGATAGAAAATGTGTTGCAGAGAACATCTTTGAGAATAGGAACCCCAAAGGTGTCTATAGCTGAATTCAAGTAATTTTAGGCTAATTTTAAGGGTGTTCTTGCTTTTGAAAGTTCATATTTGTAAATGCTGGGGTTTATTCCATGCCCTGCAGGGAGTGATGGAATTTTTAGTCGGTGTCATAACTGGGAATCTGATCTCTGTCGAGTTGAGCTCGTGGCTTAGCACTGAATTATCCCACACAAGGAGGGAAAACAGCTTGGCTGAGGGGTATCCATGGTTAGGATGAAATGAAGTCCATAGAATGACAGGATGGGTTGGGAGGGACCTTAAAGCTCATTCAGTGCCACCCCTGCCCTGGGCAGGGCCACCTTCCACCATCCTAGGGTGCTCCAACCCACGTCCAACCTGGCCTTGGGCACTGCCAGGGATCCAGGGGCAGCCACAGCTGCTCTGGGCACCCTGTGCCAGGGCCTCCCCACCCTCCCAGGGAACAATTCCTTCCCAAAATCCCATCTAAATCTCCCCACTGTCAGCTTAAAGCCATTCCCTGTGTCCTGTCCCTCCACACCTTGTCCCCAGTCCCTCTCCAGCTCTCAGGCGCCAGCACAGCTTGGAGGCACCCAGGACATGGTGATGGGGGTTCCTCAGCTGCAATTAAACCCCAGAAACGTGCAAAGCCCTGTGATGGACACCTAAAATTGTCCTATTCCTCTGTTTAGGAGTGGAGGCATTTCACAAACCTGTGATGGGTGGAGGAATGATAATTTTATAGAGATTGGGCCCGAGGAAAGCAGGAGCCTGGTGGGTTTTGTTTCCCCTTGTGTTGCTGGAAGCTTTGGGGGCACATAATTTAAAGAGCTCTGCGTGTCTCAGCTTCCTCACCTGTCAGTGGGGGAATTACTTCACAGGGGACTAGAAGTATCATTATAATGATACTTGGAATGTGCTTTCATATGCTGGGAAGGAGAGTGGGAGCGTTCGCATGTACCAGAGAAAAGGGGGAAAAAAGTAGGTTAGGCCTGTCTGAGCCTGTCATGCTTCTCCTGTGTCAGCAAACTGGGGGAGACAAGAGAAAGGAGAGGAAGAGAGATCAAAAGAATACATTAAATTAAAAAGTAAACAGGGAAAGTTAAACTTAAAGCGGCAAGGAGGGAGCTGCACGGGGCCTGTGCTTGGCCGCATTCATCTGGATTTTCCAGCACGGGCCAAAATCTCGGTCATCAACAACCAAAAATCCCAAGGAAATCCCTGTGTGGGAGCGAGCTGCCCAAGCTGAGGGTGCTCTGCGTGTGAACAGAGGGCTCTGGGGGGAAATTTGGAGGGATTTTCTCCTGGTGATGGAGAAAGCAGGGGCCTGGTACAGCTGAGATGCTCAGGGTGGGGATCCCCACGTTCTTGGTGGCACACGGGGTGTGATGGCAGCCTCGGGAAAGGGTGGTTACAGCTGGGCCTGGCACTGGCAAAAACTGTGGATGGGGGTTTTATGTCCTCCCAACTCTTGGCAAAGTGGGTTTTAGGGACTTCCTAAAGCACAGGCTGCACCTGGAGCAGCTAAACTGAGCTTTAATGTTGGGTTTAATCTAAGTTAAGTGTCCAAGGCCAGGTTGGACGGGGCTTGGACAGCCTGGCCTAGTGGAAGGTGTCCCTGCCCGAGGCAGGAGATGAGATTTAAGGACCTTTCCAACCCAAACCATCCTGGGATTCTATGAGCAGCCAGAGTTCTGAGCTGTGCTTATGTTCTATTCACTTTAATCTGTTCTGTCTGTTCATGAAATAGGCCGAGGAAGCTCTAAATGCAGATCTATACGGTAAATTTTCCATATGAAGTAGACAGAGGAGAACAAAAAGCACGTGGGGGAAAATTCCTGACAGTCAATATACGGAGGGTTAGTTATATTTTTACAGAATTATAGGTCAAACACTGGGCTGCCAAAAGCAATCATACCAGCTGTAATCTTCTTTAACTGTATCCAGTGAGAAAAGATGAAAAATTGTTTTTCTGCCTTTGAAGAATGGAAATATCTTTTCCCATACCCACCGTGACCTGTTTTACTGTAACAGACTCTGGATCCACTCAGCTAAATCATCATGAGCAGAGTGTGATGGAAACAAATTGCACCATAAAGCTTATCCTAAAAAACTCTGCCTTTTGCACCTTCAGCAGCTGGGGAGGTGGTTTTTTTTTTGAAGGAAAAGTGCTCGATTTGCATCCTAAGCCTCCTCCATCTGCCTTATCTGTGGCAAAGCTGGGCCACTTGGAGCCCAGCTTTGTGTGGTATAATCTTATTTTTGCACATGGCCAGGCTGTTGGGCTGTGTGTCGTGTGAAGTGCAGCCTTCCTTTCGGGGAACCACGGCTCACCACGAGTTTCCTCCGAGGGGCTGCAGAGGAGCGAGTTTTTAAACAGACTCGAGATAAATGGGAGAGGTGGGATGGAGTAGAAACCTCTTGGAAAAGTAAAGGGGAAGATCCCCCAGGCCAGCTGAACTGGTGAAACACCTGTGCTGAGCTGCCAGGGCCCCAAATAGGGTGAAGCAAACCATGGGTGAATGAGGAGGGTGGGATTTGAGGCACCCACACCTGAAAGATGTGAGGGGCAGAGCAGTCTGCTTTGTGAGCTGCATGATCCCTGCAGCAGGAGCATCCACGTGGTGGGTCACTGGCGTGGGAATGGGGCATGGAAAGGTAGGGAACTCTCTGTGTTTTTGTTTTAATGCGAATTAAATGTGGACGAGCAAAAATGTGTTGGGATTATTTGGGCAGATTTGTGCTGTGGTGTTGGAGTGTCTGGGGAAGTCTGTAGAGATGTTGTAATGACGTAATGGCAGCTTCTTCATCTTTCAAACCTTGCAAAAGGAGGTTATTTTATAAAAAAAAACTTTTTGGAAGGTGTGGAATAGTCATCCAAGTGCCTGTGGGTTTTGTGTGTGACTTCTGTGTGTCAGACTCACAGGAGAGAGCATTTACAAGGGCAGATGGTGGCAGGAGAAGGAGGAATGGCTTCAAACTGACAGAGAATAGGTTGAGATTTGATATTTAGAAAGAACTTCTGCTCTGTGAGGGTGGGCAGGCCCTGGCACAGGGTGCCCAGAGAAGCTGTGGCTGCCCCTGGATCCCTGGCAGGGCCCAAGGCCAGGTTGGATGGGGCTTGGAGCAGCCTGGGGTAGTGGAAGGTGTCCCTGGAAGATTCCAGGCCCTGAGGAAGGTGACCATCATCACCAACACCAGTGAGACAGAAGCTGCAGACCGAGTTTGTGTTCAGATATTTCCCCCAGGGCTGTTAGCAAGCACTGGAGGCAGCTTTAACCCAAAAGAAAACCTCGTGGTGCTGATTTTGTGCAGCATTTGATGGAGAAATGACTTGCACAGGTTTAATTGCCGCCTTCATGGAGAATAAATTGCAAGGTTCTGCTGTGTTTGCAGCGTAGAGTAACCCAGAACTAACTTAGGGCTCCTCATCAGGGCAAGCAAAATTCACATGAGGTTTATAACACTTACTTGGAGGTTTGATGCTATACCAGAGAAGAATATTTAGCTTTTAATTCAGAACTGCATGTGGTGAGTGGTATCTACTGCAGAAAAAAATGGGGCTTTTGAGGCACTCTCCCAACCTCTTCACCTTTTGATGCCATTCCTCAGAGTCAGCTTAGCTGGTTGATTTAGTGATGCCATGAAATAGGAGCCATCTCTGGTATTTACAGACTTGTTTTCGTGCTTCCCTCGTGGTGCTTAAATCTCCTTACCCCTCGTGCCATGTTCTGAGGGTGTCAGACCATCACCACTTGAACAGCCTGGTTCTTGTTGCTCTTTAAATCCTATTTTTCCCTCCTCTGTGCTTTTGTGCAAACCAAGCAGCAGCCACTTTCCCTTTTCCCAGGAGTCCCCAAGCAGTGAGGAAGGCTGGCCAGTGGCCAATTCATTTAAACCTCTGGAATAATAGTTTGCTCTCTAATGAATAGTCTGGCTTTAAATCTCTGCATTCAAGGGTGGTGGCACTCCTGAAGCTGACAGGTACTTATGAGACACTGAGGAAAGGTCACTTGTTGGGTGTTACTTTCATTGATCTGTCCAGAAAACCTCCTGGTCATCCCTCTGCACTCCTTAAAGGCAATAAAAAGAGGCAAAAACCAGGCAGAAATTAATTCACTTCCTCATATTTGCTTCAGAAGCCACACATAACCCGTTTTAAGTCAGCGGTTTCCTATTTAAATATCACAGAATTCAGCTTCACAGTTGGCATCACCTTATTCTGCTCAGGGAAACTGAGGCACGGAGAAGGGGGAATATTTTCCCTGGACATCAGGTGTTAATCCTGGGCTGGAATCTGGGAGCTCCTTGCTCTGGCTTGCAGAGAGCTGGAGGAACACCACTGTTGGGAGATTTATTGCTCGTTTCATCCTTCTTCCCCCGTACCCATAAATCAAACGCCACCATTTTCTTCCTGGAGCTGGCGCTTAATGAACCTCAAAGCAATCTGAGGAAGTAGCACGAAAACCTGGCTGTGCTAAAGCCCTGTTCCATTTACAAATGAGAACCAAGAGCATTGGTAAAGTTATTTTTGCTGTAACTTGAGTTTACTTTCCATAGGAGTTGCCAGGCCGATATTTCAAGGCCTGGCTTCTTGATGCCCAGGAGAATAAAGTGATTTTGACATCTCGTAAGCCGGGCTGGGAGGGAATGGCTCCTACCTGGATTAATGGTTGGACTCCGTGGGCTTTTCCAAACTTAGTGATTCTCTTTTTTTATCTGCTTGCAGTGGACAAGAATGGGCTTAAATCTCACCCTTTTTGCCCAAATTCTGAACTTCTCTGTGTCAAATTAAGTGTTCGGAGGAGATAAGCATGATCAGTGTCTGTGCAGGACTCTCAGCATGCTGTGGAAACCTTCTTGTGGATGTGGAGCTCCAGCTCACAGGCCACTGGAATTCTTCTTGGAAGGCTGCATTTGTGTGAGAGGAGGGTGGTGGACTGTTAAAAATTCGGCCCTTCAGAATTAAAAATGAATAAAAGATCCTTTATCGGGACAGGTCACCGCAGCAGAGAGATCTGTGGATCTTGGGAGAGGATGTTGGTACAGAAGACATGGAAATTGGGGTGGGAGGAGGGGAGAAAAGGGGTTTGGCGTGGTAGGGTGAGAGCTGAAGTCCGAGGGAGCAGGAAGCTGCCCCCATAAGGTGTGTGAGGAGCTGCAGGTGGGGCTGGGGAGCTGAATCTGAAGGTCAAAGCAGGAGAAAGCCCGAGGAGCTGTGGCCAGAGCAGAGCCTGGCAGGAACGGGATGTTCCCCCTGCAGAGAGAAGCAGAGCAGCCCGAGGTGAGGAGCTCCCAGCCCGGGGAGGTTGTTCAGTGCCTGAATTCCTGGCCCCAGGACATTGCTAAGGGAGGAATGAAGGCAAGCATGGACCCCCACCACGACTTGGCTGAACGATATTTAATATTTAAGCCTTTAAAAGTGGAGGGAAGTGCGCAGGAGCACCTCTGAAAGAGGAAGGAGCACAGTCCCTGGTGATGGGCTCTGTGCATCCTCCGTGACTTCTGTCCAGACTGATCCCAGCAAATGAGCTTAGCCTGAAAAAGAAAATCTGGATTGATGCTTTCCAGTTGATTCCCAAGCCCTCATTGCTCCTTCTCTCTGCTTTTTGCTTTGGTTTGGTGGCAGCCAGGGCTGGCACAGCATGATCAGAAGCAAAATAATGCCTGGTTTGGGTTTTCCTGCAGCAGTTTTACTTCCTAGAAGGCCAAACCTTCTGTGCTATCCCTGTTTGATAGAGGGGAGTGGAGGACTGGGGAAAGGAGGTCACCCAGAAAATGATGGTGTAGCCAAAAATGAAAGCAAGGTCTGCTCTTGATGGAGAGGAATTGGTCAGGCTGGAGCATTTTGTTTTTCTCCAGGGTACAGGATGGAAAATCTGCTTCAGGAATTGGCCGTTTTGTACATCAGGCCGTAGCAAAACTGAAAGTTATTTGGTAAAGAAACAAAGTGCTGGTCCAAAGATGACTGGAGTCATTGGAATTCTTTCCATGGGAGCAAACCTTTGTTGAACAGTGGTTGGTAACAGGCAGGATAACACCCCACGGACTGTTCCCCATGTCCAGCTCTGCAATAAATGCTCCTCACTTAGAGCATGGTCAGCTGTTGGTTTCCCATGTGGAAAACGGTCCTTGTTGGTGATGAGGAGGGGTGAGACTCCAATTTTTTTCGCTCTCTGATCTCTGTATATCCCTGGATTCTTCCATGAGGTCAACTGACTTCTGTTTGGAGGAGGCCAGAAAAAAATGGAGGTAAATTGCAGCAACAAAAGTGAAGGAGAGAGGAAGCAGAAGGTATTTACTTCTCACCTGCTACAAATTACCCTGCAGCAGAGAGCAGGGAGGAGGAGGAGCATGGTGCAGGAACAAAAGGCTTTTCTGCCTCCAAACGCACCAAGGTGGGAGCTCAGCGTTTCTCAGGAGTTCGGTTTCACCAGCCAGACACGTCCCAGGGAAGGGCTGGGAAGGGCTGGCCCACGGCTCTGGGGGCTCTTGTGCTCCCTAATGACACTCAGGCTTTGTCCCCTGGCCGGGCAGCGTTTCGCTTGCAGGCTAAAGTTACAGTCGTAGCAGAACTCGTTCCATATTGGCGTTTGATCCTGGGAGAAGGGGAAAAGTCTGGTCAATGCGGTTCTCATTAGCCAGAAAAGCTGTAGCATGCTGGAGTCATTAGTAGTTTGTTGATTGAGTTAACCGTGCAAGGCGGGCTGCAATTGATCATCTGCATTCCCATTAAATATGCCGCAGTCTCGGGGAGGTTGTTATGGAACTGCTTGGAAGGCAGGCGGGAGGAATCTTGGTTTCAGCCCAGAGCACCGGTTTTAAAATCTCTTCTAACTTCAGGCTCGATGTGTATAATTAATATCAGAGATGGGACTGAGGTGTGACATAAAAATAATCTTTCGCTGAAGTGTCACGGCGCAGGGTCGTGTTTCAGCTTGAAACAGGGAGAGAGATGGAGGCCGAAACTCGAATCCAAATCTAAACTTTCTGTGAGGGGTCTGTGGCTGGAGCATTTCCACTTGGCCCTGTCTAGCAGGTAGTGAAGGAAGCAAGCATTGCTGTGCTTCATTTAAAGATAATGAGGCCTAATAAACCCTAACCAAAAGTCAAATTCACTTCATCTTTGCCTTGCTCATAAGCGAGTCAACAAATGAAAAAGATCCATATAGAGAGAGGTGATGGAATTTCGCTTTCAAGAAATGGGTGAACAGGAGTTGCTGAAGAGTGTTACCTTGAAAATATATCATGATCACTTTAAACCTTGTCTATGTCTTTCAGCTTTTGAAATGCTGAAGATCACATCTTGAGGGAATTTGTTGGAGCCTTTGAAGTATTTTTATGTTAGGCCCCTATGGCAGAAGATTGTACAGATCAAGAAAGTAGCGAGTAGATTTATTCACAGAAAATGCATTTAAATTACCCAGCTATACGGGCGCACATTCTTCATTTATAGCCTGGTGTCTGGGCTCTGAAATCCTCCCAAGAATTGAGGTCATAGAATTGGAAAATGAGCTTCTGTACACCATCCTTCTGGCCTTTCGGATGTAATGGAGTCTGCACTGTGTGGTAAATTGGACGGAATTCAGAGAAGAGCAACAAAAACAATTAAGGGAGGAGAGGAACTGACTTACACGGAAAGATTAAAGCGTTACAAATTTGTGGCTTGGTGGAGCAGAGACTACTGCAAGTCTTTGGAAGTTTCTGGAGACAGGAATGCAGCTTCAAAATCCCTGGTCTTGTCTGAACCTGGTTTTGTTTGTGTGTTTGTTTTAAAGGAAAATCTTTTCCGAGCAATATCCTCATCTGGTGTAACTTACCCCAGTGCCAGTGAAAACAATGGAGCCAGGGGATCTGGGCCAAATTATACTGTCTAAAAATGTGGCCCTTGCACTCTTTAAACACTGGCACAGCAGGGGTGGAAGTGGTAGTTTAGGGAGGCAACTGGTGTTTTAACTCCTGCGAGGTAATTCCTGCGATATCCAGAATGCAGAGTGCTTAAATGTGGAAGATATTTGCACATCTTCCTTTTATAGCACCTCTGCAAAATGCTGGCAAGAGCCAGCAAGGTTAAAATGTTGTTTAATTCTTCAGCTGAATATTGGCAAATGATGGACTGAGAGGGCATTTCTGTTACTTTGTTCTTCATATGCTCTTGCAGAAATACAGGCAGCTTTTAAACCAGCAGAGAAAAGCGTGAAGCAGTCCCAGAAAATGTGGGATGCTGCCACGGGAAGTTCTGAGGGGCTGCAGGTGTAACCCAGCCCCGAGTGGATGTGGCACTTGCCCGGAGGAGCAGCCCATAAATACCCCAGGTACTGAGTGGAGCTGCTTGGAGGAGGCACAGCAGCTCAGGTTTCCAGCCTCAGAAGCCCTGAGCTCTGTCCTCGCTGAGGGGATCGGGGTGGTGGCTGCTCTGCAGGCACAAGGCACGAATTGTTCCCCGTGGTCCGCGGGGATTGAGTTACAGCGAGGCTGAGCAATTAAAAACGTGGGCTGGCTCTGAGGAGAATGAAGTGTGAAGCCCGTTGTACTGCGCAGCAGTCCCGGAGGGGAAGTGATGGAGGCCCTGGTGCTTGGGAAGTGGGACTTGTCCTGAGGATGGAGTGTTAATTGAAGCATCGTGGCCAGATTTTAAGCGAGAGGTTAATTTCTGGCTCCCTCGCCTGCTCCTTGTTCCAGCTGGGCAGGGAGTGATTCCATCCCAGGGCTGAAGCCTGGAGTGCTTGGCTGCACGGCGAGCTGAGAAGCTGCCACCTTTCCCATAAGTAATTGCCTTTATGGGATGGGTGAAGCTGCCAGAGAGCAGAAGGAGGAGATGGAAAAGTGGCAGCTTCTGCATGGAAGTCGCTACAAATACCAGTTTCCTTTGTAAATCGTGATCTTCACCGAGGGGTGAAAGGGGCCAAACCTCTACAATTAGGACTGGTTTTCAGTCTCGCCTGTTGCACCAAAAAAGCAAAAGCCCTAAAGGCCTGTGGAGACTGTGCTGCCGTTGCCTTCATCCCAATTGCTCTGGGTCAGGAGTGGGGTGCAGTGACTGCCACGTTCCTCCTCATCCCAGCGATGTCCAGCTCAACGAGCGAACAGGAGGAAGCAGCAAACATCACCCTCCTGAGATGAGTGTTTGGAGAACGGGGATTTTGAGTGTGTGAACGAGGCAGCCAGACAGGAATACCGAATGTGGACCGAGGATGCCGGGGGAATTGTTTCCATAGAAACCCAACCATGGAGGCTCACACGGCTCCCCCATCTCAGACTTACAAATTCATGTGATTGCCTTAATGGTCAACAGAATGCATGGAGAGGAGGTGGGTGATGAGGAAAATCTGATCTGAGTTTGCTGCAGATGGGGGAGCGTTGTGCTGGATTCCCCGTGCGAGGGAACTCGGAGTGGCTCCTACGCTGGGATGTGCTGCAGTAAATCAGGATTAACTCCTGGGCAGTGAATGGTGCCCTACTGGTGTCAAACAAAGGGAATCAGGCCTGCTTTCTTTTAGTTAAATTGAAGGGGAAAAAAAGGTTTTCATTTGTTTCTTGCTGCATTGTTCTCTCACCTTTGTTGGCCAGGCCTTTTGCTGACATCTTTGCATTCAGAAATGCCTCAGGAAATGTTGTTCTGAAATGTCCTCCACGGAAGCACAGGCCTCTCCTTGCCAGAATTTATGAGGGGCCCTGGGAGCCTGTGTTCTTCATTTGTTCCTGGAAAGATTTCTTCCTGGAAAATCCGAGATGTTTAGGACTAATTTATGTTCCTCCGGCTCCTTCAAAGAAACCAACACCTACAAGAGCTCCCATAAACCTCCAAATGCAACTCCCATACAGGAGTCAAATTCTGTGTGGGAGAAGAGGCTAAAGGAGGTCAGAGAACCCCAAATGAAACGTGGAGATGTCAAGGTTTAGTGTAGATGTGGGGCTTGGGCTCCTCTGACCTTCTCCTGTGGGTTCTGGAGTTTAATTTGGGCTGAGCTGACTTGGTCTGTCTGATTTTTTAAATTTTTTTTTTTTTTAAAGCAGCCAAGCTTCACAACCCACGATGTTCATCTTTAATGACAATGATTTATGCTCTTTTTAGAAGAGACTCTGGGTGTGGAGAGGGGAGAGGAGGACGGGAAGTGGAGATTTGGATAATTTTGGACACGATTTGAAGTAACTTGAACTTGTGAGCAACTGTCCTGTTCTCCAAGGAATGGCTCCACAGCCAGAATTGTATGTGATGTTATTTTTCTGGCTGCACGCAGGGGAAAAGGAATAAAAAGGCTGGAATTATGGGGAAAATGGCTCCAGTCTCTCCTCCTGGTTTCCCCAACCTCTCAAAGAGTTGCTGGAGCCCCTGAAAGACTTAAGAGTAACCCAGCTCCGAGCTGGTCTCTTGATGAGCACAGACAATGCTCCTGCAGCTCCGAGAGGAAAACATCTGAGGTTTGGGAAGGGTCAGCCAGGAATGACATAGCTGCAAATATGCAGGGAAATCAAAGAGCTGCAGGGTTCCACCCAGGAGAGAGGAGAGTCCGAGGGACAGCCCCAAAGGAGGATTTACAGGGAGAGATGCCCAGAGAGGAGCGTTTCTCCTCTCAGATCTGTGTGAGTTCAGCGTTAACCCCGACCCGTGTTTCACTTGCTTTGTTTTGGGAATGCTCTCACTTGGACTCGGGGCTGAGGTTGTTCTTCCAGGGCTCCTCAGCTGCCTGTTTTTGTGGTGAATTGAGCAATATTTGATATTTTCCTTAAGTACCTGGATTGTGGGGTGAGAGGGGAATGTGTCTGTAGCGTTGAGGCACCCTAATTTCGGTTGAAACCCCTACACGATGGTAAAACTAAAATTTTGGCTGCCATAGAGGTAATTTTCCTCGTAGAAGCCAGCACGGGGCTGTGTTTTGGATTTGTGCTGACAACAGTGCTGATAACACGGGGATGTTTTAGCTCCTCTGAGCAGGGCTTGCACAGAGCCCCTTTCTGCACCTCACCCCACTAACGGGGGTGCACAGGGAGCTGGGAGGGGACACAGCCAGGACAAGTGACCTGAGTGACCACGGGGATATCCCAGCCCATGCTCAGCATAAAAAACTGAGCAGCCCCTCCGGATTTCCCAAAAGAAGCAGAGAAAAGGTGCAGCCTGTCCCCACGCCCCGTCTCTGAGCAAACATCTGCTCTGTCACTGTTGGAAGGAGAAAATTGTTTGTTTACTGATGTATTTTTTTCCCCCCCCATCAATTAGTGAGGAGAGCAGCTTGGCCCAACTTCGTCAAGCTTTTAATCTGGGCAGACTTTTTGCTGAACTGCCTCTGCATACGAGATGGAGTTGGTTGCCAGCTCCCCGCTTCCCTCAGCCATCTCCAAAGCTGTTTCGTCTGGTTGTGTTGGGTGATCTTTGTGGAATTATTCCTTGACTTTTATCTGAAATCCATCGGTAATGGTTATTTAAGCTTTTTCTGTGCTCTCTGGTTGTTTTAATTTCAGGGAGTCCATTGAGGAGTTTAAGTATGTATTAGTTATCATATTGATGGATCAGCCAAGCAAGGAGCAGTTGGAAATGCACATATTCTTTTCCCATTGACCTGTGATATTTGAAGGATCTCTGCATGCCATTAGCATTTGGAGC
Source organism: Oreocharis arfaki (assembly GCA_013398015.1). Lineage (NCBI taxonomy): Eukaryota > Metazoa > Chordata > Aves > Passeriformes > Paramythiidae > Oreocharis > Oreocharis arfaki. The sequence continues at coordinate 79,335 of VZRR01009621.1, read as the reverse complement.
ATCCATAAACATCCCTCGGCAGCTTTCGATTGGGGTTTGGGATATTTTGAGATTTTTTGTTGCCATTAATCCATCCGAGGGTATTAATTGGTTTGTTTGGTGTTTATTTAATACTTTCCCTTAAAGGGGTATTGGGATATTTTGTGCTTAGCAGACTCAGGGCTCTGCTCCTGCTTAATCAACCCCACTGATGGCAGATTTGGTGGGAAGTAAATCCCACCGGAGGCACAGACAGCATCAATACTTTGCCTGTGAGTCTTCCTTCCCACAAGGAAACAGAAGTAGTAGTCATGGCCAAAATTTGCCTCCCATGGTCAATTGCGCTCTCAGTTTAGTGTGGGATGGTTTTTGACAGAGATTGGGATTTTCCCTCTGCTTCACCCCGAATTCTTTCAGCTGTAACTCGGCTAAAATTAGTAGAAACTGGTTAAAACTTGGTGACTTGGTGATGTGTGATCCAAGGAGATCTCCCCAATCTTTAATTCAGGCGATCCAGAGGTGGAACCAATATTTACACCCTCTCCAGGAGTGTTTGGAGGCTAAATTCACTCGAGTACGGAAATCACTTCGTGATCTTTGGATTAAAAATACAAAATGCACGAGCACAGGCGGTGGGAGGGGTGCAGAATATTCTTCCCTTTAAAATTCTCCAGCCCCCAAGGTGTCTCCCACAGCGCCTCTCCAGAGTCCTGGTAACTGCACCAGGAGTTAGATCTGGTCCTTAGGCAGAGAATTAATCTGGATTATTCTTACAAAACCCATCTCAAGTGAAACTTTTGCCGATATTTTTCCCAGAAGATTCTTCTCTTTCAGTCCAGAATTTTATCAGCAATTCTTATGCTAACAGGGGTCAGGAGATGAGATGTTTCTCACGTTACACTTGAAGCTTCTCATGAATAATGGCCTGTATCACCTCTATTGTCTGTCTAAAACATAAGCAACCAGACATAAGGCCAGAGGAGAAATTTAAAGAGTGCTGAATAAGCCAGCAGGACGGACCAAGAGCTGAGATAGTCGGGGAGTGAAACAAATACAAGGTGGAGCAGATGGTTATTTGGGGAAATATCCGAGCAGATTAACTGCCAGGCACTGGAGAATGAGCCAGGCTCCAGTTCAAAAGTCCCCTGAAATCTTCAGAGCGAGATTAACAGAGGCACAGACGAACATCACTGTAGCCAAAATAAATTAGAGGTCATTATTCCCCCGTGCATTTTCTTAAGTGTTAAGTAGAGCACATCAGGCTTTTCACAGAGATCTGAGGGGGGTTGCCATGCTTCAGACCATCGCTTGCTCCTGTGCAAGGGCAATCTGTCCACTTGAAAACAATTTTTATTGTCCTTCTCTCCTTTCCCTAGTCATTTTCTTTGCCCTTTTTGTTCTTGCATATCCGTGTGTGTGTGCATTGTGTACGGGGGGGAAAAAAAAGAGCTGCAGTTTGAGCAGGATGAGAATCCCCAAAGTACGTGGCACTGGAAATTCCCATCGTGGAAATTTTAGTTCCCCCCCAAGCCCTTCAATCTTTTTCTTCAGCGAGGCTGCAGCTGCCATCTGATTTGTATTTATATATGCTCTTTATAGATATTAATGCAATAACAGATTAAACCTAAAGTAACTGTTACTACACAGAGACATCTCAGGGGTCTGATCTTGCAAACATTAATGCCTCTGAATAACTTTAATCTTGTGCATTGTGTATTTGAATTTAATGGGGGCTCTTGCATGCCAAAGTTTCTCACATTTGCGAATGTTTGCTGCAACTTCAGACTTCCCCCATATGTTGATGTCAATTTGTTTTTGCAACCTCAATACGGTTTAGAAACCTAAGCCTCTGATCACGGTTTGTGGATGGCTGTTTTTTCAGTTCTGCTGCATTCACTGGGCCAGATTCCCAATGAGAGAAATGGGCTAAAGCCTCCCTGCTGACCCCACCTGCTCAGACCAGGCTAAATTTCCCTCACAAGGGCTTCTCCAGGCACTGTTTTTAGCAAGCCCATAGGGAATGTGAGTTATGGTGTGGTAATGCTGTTTGTACAGGATCAGCTTCCCAAACCTCTTTCTGAAGGGGAGTTCCTGAAAGAAAGTGGATTAAAAGAGGTGGAAAATATGCCAGTGGTGCTCTAAGAATACCTGGAGTGTCCAGGACACAGACAGGGAGGTGCATCCAACTTGCCCAGTGCAGTTGGCCTCTGTTCCCTGTGGAAGGACTCAGGGTGAACACAAGAGCCCGAACTCCCTGGTTTTATTCTGTAGGATCACCCATTCTATATTTTTAGGTGACAGGAACTGTTTAGAGGACATTCATTTTATTCTATTTCTACTAAATATAAGGTTTTGATAACAACCTTAAATAGGGTTGGTCTGGGAATATTTCGGAGGGGAACCAAAAAATCTTGACCTTTCCTACACAGGTGTTGAAGCTCCTGCACATCCTCCAGTGAGCCAGAACAGTCTAAATTCCTCATATTCTGCCTCTGGAGCTCTGAATCCCACTCAGAGCACGCTCAGCGTGCTGCAATCCACTGAAAAGCAGTGGTTCCTTTGGAGTTCAATAATAATGGTAATTTTACAGCCTAATGTCAGGGTAATAAACTCTTGCACGAGGCGACTACTGTGACCACCAGGAAAGTTTTATTTCTCCAGGTTCAACAGTTTCCCTGTGACTAATGTACCCTTGGAGGAGAGGTGACTTCCCTCTAGAAAGAGCACTGATATGTCTGTGTTTGCAGTGAGGGCTCGCTAACCACTGGCATAAATCTGATAAGCATCTGATAGGGCCCAATTATCCCATTTCTCAGCTTTTGAGTGAATAAGACTTATTTTCTAGCCCACAGGAATGTAAACAGATTGGTTTTATTCCTGCATCCTGACATTATTTAAGATTAAGCTCCTTTTTCTGAGAGTTATCACCGTATCTGTCAAGAGCAAATCTATTTGTGTGTTATGTTTACAAGTGTAGGAGAGGGAGAAGAACAATAAGAGGGTGAGGACCAAGGTAACAAACACAAGGAAATCATTAGACACTTGAATTAATGAGATATTTGCCTAACTAGCACAAATAACATTGTCCACAACCGCTCTCTCTCCCGAGCTCACGCTCCTGGGAAATCAAAGGAATGCACAAAACTCATCGGTCTGAACGGCTCAAAGTTGTGTGGGACAGTTAAAATCCTGGCCAAGGCTTTGGAAATTTATTCTTTTCCAATGTCAGAGGAAATTCAAGAGTTTTATCAGGTTTTGGCTGGTACAGCCCTTGTGGGAAATCCTGGTGTTCCCCATCCAAGGGCTGCACGCTTGGAGAGGTCTAGATTTAAATATCTACAAATTAGGAATCAAATCAGTCAGAATCTCTTTATCTAGTGAAGAGAAGGGGCCAAGGCCAGAGATGGAATGATCTGAACTGCTTTAGATGCTGTGTCAGGGAGAAATGAGGTTGTTGGAAGCGTTTCCACTTGTGTAGGGAGACGGCATCAATAATTTTACATCAAAAGTTGTGAGTACAGTGTCAGCCCTAAACATGTAATGCCAAGAATTTAAAAGTTTAGTAGTTGGAAGATGCAGATAAAGACCCAGTGGTTGTTTGAGAGTTTTTGTGTGTTTTTCAGTAGAACCTATCATTCTGTAAATCTGTATGGCATCTCTGGACACACCTCTTGAAAGAAAAAGAAGTGTAAAAAGGTTCTTTTTAAAAACCAGGTTGGCACCACTAAAATATTTTTGTCAATTGAAGGACTGAGGGAACGCTGCTGTCGAGGGAACAGGAGCTGGTTGCTGCTGTCTGGGTGATGGTGGGCTCTGGGGGCTCTCTAGGGGGCTGGGTATTGCTCTCAGCTGTGGAGCAGCCTCCAGATTTCCTTGGGGATCCTGCTGTGGCTCAGTTTTCCACCTTCTGTGCTGTACTCCCAGAAGGAGAAATAAATCCAGTGGATTATCACCCACCCCAAGCCCCGTGGCTCTGGGCAGATCACCCCCTACCCCACCCTGGGCTTTGACTCCTCAACCTATTGTCCTTCCAGGGGCAACACCTTGTCCTTTCTAAAGGGTCCAGTGTCCCCCTGTCTCATCAGAGTGCCCAGAAAATACAGAATTGGCATAATACATGTCACTCCCTTTATTTAAGAGCTTAAATCATGTCCAGCCTCTTCCAGCCTTGCAATTCCATGCACATCCTCCAAATATTTTAGCACCTGGACGGTTCTGAGGGTCCCTTTCAACCCCACCCATCCTTTAAATTCTGTGATCTCGCCACCTTCAGGTTTTCCTCTCTTTCTCTCATCTACCTTTCAATAATATTGTGCTGTCAGGTAATTATTTGTGAGAGCTGGATTCTGAAATAGTTTTATTGGGATGGAGAGGGGTGATGGCAGCACTCTGGATTTGGAGAAAGCTGAGGTTGGATTCCCAGATAAGGAGGCACAAGGGACATTTTAGAGGTGCTGGCTGAGGAGCAGTGCCCTTGTTGCACTGATTGCTTTGATGCTGACCTGTAATTGTTGTATTAATCATGGGCAGGAGCACCAGGAACACTGGGAAAGTGTTTTTAGTGGAAAGGAAGAAAAGGAATAACGACTGTGTCCGTGCTGGGGTTGCTCCTTGGCAGCTGAATTGCCAGAAGTGCACAGGACAAAGGGCTGGCTCCCGAAGCTGGGGTTTGGCCATGGCTTTGGGCACTCCAGGTGGGCAATTTTTGCCTGTCTGTCCAGAAACAAGGAGGTACCTGGCTCTGCTGGCAGGGGCTCCACAGCTTTTGCAGCCAGATGCTTCACCACGAGCCCAGATGCTGCCTTTGCCCCGGTCCTGAGCAAGGCAAACAATTAGAGAGGCCTTCTCTTCATCAAATTCATTTGCAGTGATCGCTCCCCAAGCTCCTTTGAGAGACAGGAGGAGACGGGGCCTGAGGATGCCTCCCAAAAGCTTGTCCAAACCTATTTTAAAAGCAAAAAAAGGAAAATAGCCATGTGCAAGCCTGTCTGCAGCTACAGCAGAGGGAAGCAGATGTAAAGCAAGGCTGCCCATGCCTTCTGAAGCTCTGTGAGCTCCTGGAAGGCAGCCAGAGCTGAAATCATGGCTGGAGGCAGCAGCACCCTTCTCTCCCCCCTGCCTGACCTGCTCGCAGACGAGACATTCGTACTTTGTTAATGGAGCACAAACGGTGCCTCGCACGGGGCAGAGCAGGGCACTGCTCAGAGCTGCGAATCTCCAGGCAGGGATGAGCTGTGGGAATCCTGTGTGATGGCAGGAAAAGCCCCCCAGTGCCTGGGATTAAAGGCACCTCCCTGTGTGGAGCTGGGGGTTGTTGTCCTGCAGGTCAGGAGAGGTGGTGTGGTTGTTCCTTGGAGGTCACCGAGATGTGGGTGCTGCCCCTGAGCTCCAAAACCTGCTCCTCCAAAATGCTGTGGGATCCTGGCCCACCTATGGTTGTGTCTTTGCGTCCCCTGCAGGGAGAGGACAAGCTGTGGTGATGTGCACTATAAATATTTTGCGTTCGTCCTCCTATCCAAAGTTCCTTTCAGCCTCGCCGCTCCTCATCCCAGATTTCAGTTTTCCACGTTTCTTTAGCCTGCGTTCAGCTCTCCTGCTTTATTGCAGAGGGATTGTCTCTGCTTCGGCGTGATTTATTTATTTATTGTTCTTTGTCTGGGCATCTCAGACTGTGCTTGAGTTGCAGTTATTTTGCAAGTCAGCTCATGGGCACCGTCCCATTTCGCTGTTGTTGCCCTGGAGTTTTCAGTTCCCATCCCGGGTGCTCGGCCTGTGTCTGGCTCCCTGTGTGTGGCACGGATGGGCACATTCAGCTGCAGCACTCATAAAAGCTTTCTTCTTTTTTTGGGGTGGGTTTTTTTTTTTTTTCGGAGAGGCTGCTGAAATTTGAAATTGCCGAAATTTGATCATAAAAGATGTCAAGAGGCAAAGCCAGAAACGATCCTTTAAGGGCACTCTTTGATATTTGGGGAAGTGAACCTTGGAAACCTCCCTTGTTTCCTGTTGTTCCATTCCTTGTTTTCTCTCAGAAAGGTTTTTTTTTCCCCTTTTTTCCCTGAAGACTTCCAAAGTACACAACCTCCCTGAAAGTCTATTGCTCCCCAAAGAAGGTCTTTCTGTAGGTTTTGACCCAGGTCCATCTCCTATCCCAGCTGCAGCTCCTTTTCCTTTGAGGTGAAGCCAAAGCTGCTGAAATTCGTGTCAACGCTGGAGGTTGAAGATTTTCTGACCCAGAGGAAGGGTTGGGGTTGGTGAGGACGCTTCACCTCCAGTTTCCTGTCCAGGGCAACACAAGGGGATCTTTCTGGAGCCAAGATTTCTCTCTCACCACTGGTGATCCGTTCTTGTCTCCTCCAAATCACTCCTTCCTTCCAAGGCGGTGAAGCCCCTTGGTTTGAGTTCAGTTTTCAGAGCCGTTATTTTGTAAGCCGGGCATTTTAAGGCACAAAACCTACCTTTTAAGAGGAAAAATTTGCAAATTAGCTCCTTTTAATCACGGCTCTGTTCTGGTGAGCTGCACTTTCCCCTTGCCCATAGCTCTCTGCTTCACCAAACAATCCCCCCAACGCCTGCAGGAAGGGAATTGAAATGTGCTTGGCAGCTCCGTTCTGCAAAGCCTCGATAATTTTTTTGTCATCGATCCAAAATATCTTATGCCAGTTCGCCGACGTGAGGTCACCCTAATTTCATCCCAGGGCTGCTGGTAGAGGTTTTTTCGGTGTGTGTGTGTGTGTCCTGACTGCCCTCACCCCCCTCTCCAGCTCGTTTTGTTGGAGGTTCAATCACTGCGTGAGGTGGCTCTGTCCTCGGCGTGTGTTGTGATCTGGGAATTTGGTGGCTAATTACTGCCTTTGCCCTGCAAAACGAGGCTGCACGTCCTGCCCTGGGACATCCCTGACCAGCCTGCGAGAAAAACAGGCTCCTCTTTAGAGTGTCTCCCTAGAAAACTCTCGGTTAGCAGCAGAAAATACCTGTCTGGAAGAGAGACTGCGCTGCTTTTAACAATAAAAAAAACCCCTGTGTGATTTCTGCTCTGAGCAGAGCTTGGGGTGACACCGAGCCTCGTACAGCGTGGCTTCAACGTCCCCCAAAATCTCGCCAGGAGGATGAAATTTTCTTTTCTCTTCCCTTTCTGGTCACGTTTTACCACTGGAGTTACTCAGCGAATTAATAGGTATAGAAATGCAAAGCTCTTTTCTTATTACACGCCATCGATCTGATTGCAGTGTCATTAATTGAAAGACTCGGGAAATGTGATGGATGGTTCAGTTCAGGATTCCACATTCGTTTTGGCATAGCCCTGCAGGAGAAAAGCTGCATGAAGCTGATTGAAGGGCTCTTTTTGTCTGACATGAATTATTCTTTCATTGTCAAACCTTGTAACAGCATTCAGACATAGGGAGATTTACAATGTGAAATCCTAAATGGGGTCTATTCTTAAAATAAAATTAGAGGAAAAAAAAGAGAGAGAGCTTTATCTTGCAACGTTGAAAATAGCTGTGTTTAAAAAAAAAAACCACCCAAAAAAACAACCCACAACTATTCCTCCAAATTAAATATCTTCTGCAAAACCCAAGGGGCTGATGTTTCTCACTTAATTTTAAATTATTCCGATGGTGAGGCCTTAAATGAATAAAACAATTGCTTTAATCACATAACGGTTGTCAACATTTTTATTACATTCAAATATATTTGTTTGTCTGAGAGGGTTTGTTTGTTCTCCCCACTGCTGTCATTTCCCCAGCAGAACGATTTGTCCGATTAGCTGGGAATCCTGCTTGCCCTGTAAAATTACACGAGGCTTTCTTTTCTCTTTGGGGAAAACCTAGGTGGACGCTGCTGAAATGTTTATTTAAGGAAATCATTCTGCATTTTAGAAAACATTAAAATTAAAAAAAAAAGCCCCACCAGCGCTGTGTGCCGACAAGATTTCAGCTTCTCCCAGCTGCTGGCTGCAGGCAGATCTTATCAAACCAGCTTTGGTGGGGTTTGTTTCCTATTTTTTTTCCTTTTTGCTGTTGATCCCGGGCGGTTCCGTGGTTAAATTCTGCGGGTTCTTTTGTCAGGATAAAAAAACTCGTGCCAGGCTCTGAGGGCTGGGAGATGCAACCCTTCGGAAGCAGCGGCGAGGAGCAGCCCCGCTTCCCTTTACACCCCCAGATCGCTGTGCGGAGTTGATGAAGAGTTTGGAATGCCAAGCAGCCACCCAACTTGCAGGCTCATTTAAGAATAAAACACTGAAAATAACATTATCCGAGATGGGAATCAATGTCATGCCTGTTACAAATGCTGGAGCTGGGAGAATAGCGAGATTACACAGCGCAGGCAGATTAGATGAAGAAGAGTATTCGATTCCATTACATCTGATTAGTGGTGTCTATTCATCGGTGTGGGGCTTTCTTTCTTCTTTCCCTTAAAGAAAGCTGGCTTATTTTATGGGAATGATGGGGTATGTTTGAGGAAGCGAAAAGCTGGAAGAATTGGATGTATAACAGTGTTGGAAATAGGCAGCTTTCTGTTTTAATCGCCTTCCTCCCTCAGCTCCTTTCCCATCCCCGGATCTGCGTGCCCAAGTGTTTCAGCAGGCAGAAAACCGCAGCAATGGCCATTTTTTATTATTATTTAACTACTTTTCACCCCCAGAAAAGGCATCGAGTGATCACTCTCTGCCTGACCCCCTCAACAAATGCCCCTTCCCACCTGAGCTGGACATTTGCAGGCAGCGATAAAGGAGATGAGTAATTCCCATTAAAGTGGGGAAACAGCCTTTTTTTCCCCGAGCCTGAGGAATAAACGGCATTGATGGGAAATGTTGTCCTCATCCCCCGCCCCCTCCCCCTGCCTATCTGCATGGAATACCCTCCCGAACGTGGATTTTTAAGGTCTCATTGTTCGGCGAAAGAGTTGGAGATTATTTTTGTAGGGTTTTTTTGTTGTTGTTTTTTTTTTTTTTTGGGAGGGTTTTCCCTGCCCCGGCAGCGGGGTTGGTCCTGCCGGGGATGCAGAGCCCGGCCACTGCAGGTGCTGCTCCTCACCCTGGGCTCTCCTGCAATTGCCAGCAGCCAAGTTTGGGAATGGAGCTGCCTGGTGGGTCAGAGCACGACACCCACCGAGCAGCGGGGCTTTCCCAGCCCCTTCTCGCTTTATTTTCAGGCTCAGCTCTGGGATGCTCCCACCCAGGGCTTCTCGGGGCAAAGCCGGGCTGTTCCTGCAGCTCTCCTTTAATCTTGAGCACCTTCTGTGTCGTTAGCAGCTCCAACCTTCCAGCCACTGGCTGTTCCTAAAAGGTGAGGGAGCTGGGGAGGGGTTGCTTTCATTAGTTATTTGAAATTGAAAATGATTTAATTTCGTTTTATTTTTTTTCTTCTCCTTTGTGCCGTCTCAAGCTAAATAAACTCAGTTCCTCCGAGCCCAAAAGCAGCAAGGATATTTTGCCTTTGGTGTCACTAATTAGCCTCCCACGGAAGCTGAGATCAGGAGAAAGGGAGCTAACGAGAGGGTTTGTGCAGCCTTGCAGGACTCTGGGCATGTTGTACAGGAGCGGGGGGAGGTTAAAAAAAATGCTTATTCTTACCCCCAAACTCTGTGAAACCGCTTCATTTTCGGAGTTCCCCGCACTCCGAAATGCGGGCTGGATAATTTCTGCAAATTAAATTAGAGTTTGGAGCCCGTGGCCGCTCTGATCAAATCTGTGTAAATAACATTGTCCCCAGCCTGTGTTGTCACCTCTGAAATGCTCTCTGGATCGCAGCCTAGCTCTGTCTTTTCTTGTGGTGGAGTCAGGGTGGTGCTGGATTTCGGAGCTTTTTGCATTTTATTGCTTTTGATTGTGTTCAGGGCTTTTTTTTTTTTTTTTTTAAATATAATTTTTTTTAGGGTTTTTTGTTTGTTTTTTATTTTTAAGTCCATTTTGACTCTGACAGTTCTTAAAGGTGAGGCTCATTTTTGTGAGGTTAAGAAGAAGGAGAGAGTAAAAGGTACCGTATCTTTCTTCTTAATTGTTTGGCTTAAGTCTAAAACATCTGAAAAACACCCTTAAAATGATCTTAGAAGTAACAGTCGCTTAATTAATAAAAAATAGTAACAGCTTTAGCTTACCCTCTTTATGGACTTAAGTTCAGGAAATAAGGCATCCACTCTGTCTCCTCTGCAATAATCAGTTTCTTATCTAACAGATATGAAACGACCAAATACATCTCACACCATTTGCATCCTTTAACTCAGGAACAATTGCTCCCCCCAAAAAACTGGAAGCACTGCTACAGCTCAGAGCATCTTTTACTTTAAACCCTTTAAGTCCCCCCCGTTTATTCCCATCCAAGCTCAGCTTAATTTCCCTTTATTGTGTCGTCGGGCTGAAAATATACAGTGCCATGCCTAATTGTGCTGCTGTTCCACATTAATAACCTGGAACTTTGCATCCCAACGAGCGGGGAGCACGGGAAAAAAGGCAGAAACAGACGCAATTATTTGTTGCTGGCTAAGTTACTGTACGTGACCCAGGTGCTGGAGGACTATTTGCATGTGTTTCTCACCTTTGTTCACCCAGACACATGGGGATCTCGAGCTATTGCTGACTAATTGATAGTTGTAGTAACTGCTATAGGCTCCTTAGATTAGAAATGCATGCAGACGTGGGTCTTGATTCAAACATTAAGGAACACACACACTCTCACTTACTTACATGGGCAGAAAGTCTTCGTACTATTAGAGGTGTGTGATGGAGATAGCAGGACATAAAACAGAAGAGAGAGAGACACAGGGAGAGAGAGAGAGACAGAGACAGAGAGATGGCATGCAGCATATATACCCCTACAAATAGTTCTAAAATGCGTTTGCAAATGCAGAAGTCTTCAGAACCATCCAACAGTTCAGCACAACCCTTTTTATCTCTTCTCTGCGGGACGTCTCCATCCAGATTACTCGAAAAAAGCGGAAAAGGTGAGAGCTCTGCCATCTTAGCTCTGAATTCATCTGATTTCCTTTTTTT
>VZRR01009621.1:243-68330 GCA_013398015.1 Oreocharis arfaki | reverse complement strand
TTTTAATATCCCCCCCACCCCTCTCTCCCCTTGTATTCCTCATGCCATTGTCCATTCTTATGATGGCAGCCGCCCTTGCTCTTGAATGCAAGTGTCACAGCGGGAGCAAAAAGGGTTCAGGGCTGCATTGTCAAAGCCATGGTTGCCTATTGTTTCTTAGCCTTTCACTGCTCTGCTTTTCCGAGCCTCTTTCCCTATCAGTGGCCCCTGTCAAGGGGAGGAGTAGGGAGAAAATTGCAAGAGTTAGTCGTCCTTTTTATTGCACACTGTTATGATAAACAGCCCCAGCAATACATCCCACAAAATTAGGAATTATAACGACGGGACGGGGGGAAAAAGAAATTTCTCTGTAGGTTTGCGTTTGGCGCTGCCCTTATGTCAAAAGCTTGGTTTTCTTAGGAAAGACTTTTGTATTGGTGGTTTTTTTGCCCAGCAAAAAATAGAGGCAGCTGCAAAGTGAACAGTGAGCTATTTAGCCACAAGGTAAAAATTTCCTGTTGCTATTTGGATACTGATGCTTTTCAATTTTAAAGGTGTGTGTGGGGGGGGGAGGAAGCATGACTGAAAGCATTTCTCTAGCTGTCCATTCATCCATCCATCCATCCATCCATGTCTATTTTATGTTTTAAAGCAACTGAAAACGGGTTTTAAAAAGGCCAGGGAGGTTGTTTGCGAGTTGGTTTTATTTGGGGGGGAAAAAAAAGGTCTCTCAGTGCAGAATGAGGTTTGTGTTTCAGCTGATTGAATCTTGTGCTGGGCGATGGAGGGGGGATGAGTGTCCTGCTCGTGCCAGAAAGTGCTGCTTTGTCAGGGCATCTCTGAGTAAAATCTTGTCACAATTTCTTCCTCTGGTGGAGGGGGAAAAGAAAAATGAATACAGACAGGAGTTTACTTGACATTTAAGCGTGTGTTTGATTGCCTTGTGTGCACAGGCCGGCTCTGCCCGTGCTCGAAACTTCAGCGAGGTTACAAAGTCACGGCCTCAAAAGTTTTTTTGTTTTACTGCGTTGGAGGTGAAATTGCTGAGAGGAGAAAATGATTTCTGAAACGGGGCTGCCCAGAAGAGTGCAAACATATTTATGTGTTCAAGTCGTAAATATTCCACTTGTTTCAGTTTGTGTATTTTTTTTTCTTTCCCTTAAAAAAAAAACCCTAACAAAGTGGAAGAGAAGCAAATGCAATTTGGTTTGTGCTTTTAACTGTTGTTCTGTAAATTTCAGCAACATCCTTTCCATCCTTAAATTTATCCTTGCTGCCCTGAGTGTACAGGATGTTTGACAGTCTGGGGGTTTAATTTTTGCAAGCCTGTTATTATGTTATTTTGGCCGAGCTGGTGTATGATGAGAAATTATTAAAAGCAAACACTGCAGACCGTTCAAATATGTGCTGCTTGAGGCTGAATATCTGAGCCATTGCAAATGTCTCGTGCTATTTTATCAGGTCTAATAATACCAGGCAGAGTGCTTGCATTTACAGATGTAAATATGGTTTAAGTCTTAAAGAAGCTTGCACAGAAATACTCCTCAAACTGCCGGGTGCTTGGGCTCTCGTTTTTGGTTCTATTTCAGAATATCGAGCCGGCCGAGCCTCCCGAATGAGAGGTTTCGGTGGGAATTTAGAAAGGGGGGCCGAGATATTTCACCTGGATTCCCTCTTAACTCTCAGGGTGCCGAAATAGAAGTGAGATTTGAGGACCAAATCCTCCCAGCCCCGTCCTGCAGACAACTGGCTTTGCCTTTTCTCCCCCGTGCTGGTGTTTTTTACACACATTTATTGTCCTGCACCGCCAAGTTCTAGGTCAAGTATGCGCCTGTTTGGAATATCTTTAGGTTTGAAACTTTTTTTTTCCCCCCAAGAAATGATGAAAGAACTCTGGCCTTGTTTTAAATCAAGCTCTGAATGCAGCCGAGGCCACCCTGGGAGCACAATGTTTAATTTCCATTCGACATCTGCCTTATATTTACCATTGCAGCCCAGGGTCTGCGTGGAAGGAGCACTTATCGTTGATAAAAAGTTTGGCATCTCTTTTGTCAGAGGTTGTAATTTCTGTTCTCTCAATCTGGACTGTCATTTTGTAAAATCTTTTGTCACTGGAGCTGAATGGAAAACCTGGAACGTGCAAGAGATTAAAGAAACGGGGGAAGAGGATTCAAATGTGTAGAGCAATTCTGGTCGCTTCACTCTCTGAGACAGATGGTGCCTAATCCTGATTTTTCCTTATTCCAGTGTAAATTCCGAGCTGTCCCGCTGAATCCACGGCTGAATACTGATGAATCAGGATCAGGCCTGGCTCGTTGCTTTGCTTTTTGAGGCTGTGGGTTTATCTGGCAGAGCTTTCTGCATGCACAGCTCTGGTGTTGCTCTCCTGGTGAGAGATGCCCACTGAGTGACTCCACCACGCGGGGCAAACCCCGAGTCCCACTCCTCACTCCTCCTCTGGCAGTGCCAGCACTCTTGACCTTCCAGAATCTGGGAATAAATATTTGAGTAACTTGAGGTGTTTTCTTTAGGTAGGTCTGGGTAGGGAAATCTTAGAGCTGGGAGGGGGGAATTTGGGGTGTCTGGACCCTCCAGAGAGGCAGGGGAATGTGGTGGTGGCTGCTGAGATGTCAGGTTTGCCATGGGGGGGGAAAGAAGTTTATTCAGAGCAAAGGCAGGAACATTTGGCCCCACAGATGAATTTTGCTGCAAAAAGGGTGATTCAGGGGGAGAGGTGTTCCAGCCTGAACTGTTTCAGGTGGAGAAGGGAAAACTTCGCTCTGTGTTTAGTTTTTAAAAAAATTAATTTTATCTCGTCATTAATCAAAACAACTTGTGCTCACGGTGCTTTCAATATGACAATATAAATATGATTTTTTTCCCCCCAGATTCCATTCTGTAATCTGAAGTGCTCTATGTGGTGTCAGCTCAAGTCCCAGGCACCTATTTCACTTTTCCTTGTGGGATTTCAGTGAGCAGCCCTTCTAGTTCTGTTCTACACAGAAATAAATACATCTCTTTTTCTTGTCCCTCTCACAGGAGTAACTTCAGTGGGAATTGCTCATGAACAAGAGAAAGGATCACCTGGATTCTTGTGGAGCTGGGAGTCAGGGCCAGAAATCTCCAGGAAAGACCTGCCCAGGGCACGAGAAGAGGATCTCACCTCTCCAGAGGCTCCACCACACCTGGAGGTTCAGGCAAGTACCATTTCCCCTGCTTGGAGCTTCTCTGGTGAGTCCTTACAAGTCCTCACATGCAGGAATTCTGTCAGTAAAGTTTTATTTCATTAAAATTTGATGAGAGTTTGGTGCCTTAATCAGGGTTCTCGTACCCTGCCACTGGCCAGTGTGCCACTGCACACTTGTGGAGGGTTTAGAGAGTCCAAAATGCAGCAAGAGCTACCCCAGTGAGCTGTGTGAGGAAAAGCTGAATCCTTGGATTGTGAACTTTTTGCCAATGCCAAATCCATGTCCTGTTACCACTTGAAATCACTGAAGAGGCAACCCTTGGCCTTTACAGGCTTTTTGGGTTTTGCAAACCCCCAGAACAGAACCACTGCAATGGATTTTGTGTCCAGGTGGGCTCTGCCTGCCATGGGCAGCACCCTCCCAGGGGATTGTCACTGCTCGCCTTATTCTTGTTCATGGAATTTATCCCTTGATGGGAGCAAAGCTTGACAGGTAGAAAAGAGATTGTTTAAAAGTGGAAGAGTCTAAAATAAGGCATGAAGGAACTTATCTTCCACTGGGAAAGGCATGCTTGGAGAGACTCATTCAGGCATGGGAAGCTGTGGGAGAAGTGTGGAGTGAAAAACCAGCCAGGCAATTAATCTCCTAACAAGTGAGATGATGTTGGGTCTCAGGAAATCAGGGCAATTCAGGCATTTACTCTGTGTGCTGGAAAGGTTCTGAGTGCAGGGAGAGTGCAGGGACAGCCCCTGATCTGATGGGAACTGTCCCAGCTCAGTGGGATGCTCCAGGTGCAGGGAGAAAAGCAGGTGGAAGTTCTCGTGTGGGAATGTCAGGGGTCTGTCCTGCTTGGGCTGGACTTCCCTGAGTTCAGACAGTTGTGTGCTGGCAGATTTCACTCCTCTTTATTCAAAGCACGTGCCAGAGTTTAACCAAACCAGAACCTTGAAAGTGAGCACAGCAGAAAACTTTCATGGGACAAGATTGGCAAGAAAGAGGAAAAAGAATTTTGTTGTGATTGTTGCTTTTGTTGTGACTCGGGTCAGTTGCTCTGTTGTGGTGGTGTGTCACAAGTGCCTCCTGTGCCCAAATCTGTCTTAATTCACGTTTCACAACATCATTTCCCTTTGCCACAAGGTGGGAAAATGATTTGTGGTACAACTTCGGTTTTGTTTGCACACCTGCAATCTCCTCTATTGCTTTTGTCATGCTGTGTGTGCAATTCCCACTTTTACTGACAGGAGTGCATTTTCCTGGGCCAGGGTGCTCAGCGTGGGGCT
Organism: Oreocharis arfaki; assembly: GCA_013398015.1. Classification (NCBI taxonomy): domain Eukaryota; kingdom Metazoa; phylum Chordata; class Aves; order Passeriformes; family Paramythiidae; genus Oreocharis; species Oreocharis arfaki. The sequence continues at coordinate 63,883 of VZRR01009621.1, read as the reverse complement.
GTTGGGCATGTCCTGGAAGCTGTGGGCGTTGTTTTGTTTCTTTACATTTATTTTGACTACGAAGACTCAACCTGGGTGTGAGTTACAGGTTTAAAATGGGAATTTCACCGATTGCGTTCCCCCTGTTCCTTTGGTTTCCCAACATTTTTTTGGCCATGCTTTGAGAAGGGGCTCTCGTGTCTGGTGTCACCTTGTAGGGCCTGGTCTACTTTTTCAGTTGCTGCAGGACTTTGAGTCATTTAGAGAGTTTTAGGTGGGATATTGGGCAGGAATTTCTGCCTGTGAGGGTGGGCAGGCCCTGGCACAGGGTGCCCAGAGAAGCTGTGGCTGCCCCTGGATCTCTGGCAGTGCCCAAGGCCAGGCTGGATGGGGCTTGGAGCACCCTGGGGTGGTGGGAGGTGTCCCTGCCTATGGGACAGGATGAGCTTTAAGGGCCCTTCCAACCCAACCCATCCCATGATTTCTGTAAGGTGAAGGGGCCCGTTCAGGCCTTTATCAGGCTCAAAATGAGCTCTGCACTGTTGGTAGCTGTTCCATCCTTCACAGCTTTTCATTTCCTTGCCCACTTTCCTCCTGTCTTATGTGGCAAACCCACACAGGAATGAGATTAAGGAATTACAAATAATATTCCGGGTAGGATCAGCTGAGGTAGCCCTGAGCTCAGGTGGGACCCGAGCCCCTCAGGAACGTGCCAGGGTTGGCTCTAAGAGCTGACAGAGCAACAAACCAGTTGCAAGTCGTGTTCTTCCTCCAGAATTTACCCCAGGCTTTGTTTCTGGTTCTCTCTCCCCCCATTCTGCTGTTGATAACCACCCTGATTTCCATCTCTGCTTCACAGTCCTGCCCGTGCATAGAAAATCCTGCCAGTTTTCTGCCAAGTCATCACCTTTTCCACATGCAAATCCCTCCTAACACCTCCCTTCTTCGGTATTGACCACATGAAATGATTTAATCTTCTGAAAAAATCTGCATTTTTGTCAGGGCTGTGCAGAGATGAGCCAGCTCTGCATGAACTGTGTGGTGTTTTCACTGTAACCATGGTTCTTTCTCCTCATTTATTTGAATTTCTGGTTTTGCTGTGAAATAAGCTCGAGTTAAGGCATCGTGTCAAGTGATTTCAGTTATTCCTGGGATGCCTTTTTGAATTCTGTCTCAATAATGGGCGATTAAAAATGAAATTAAATGGATTCAGGTGCAAGCTGCAGCTCAGAAGAAAACCACCCAGTTGGTTTTAAAATTCAGGAATGGGGAGGGAAAATCAAATGCTGGGTGGTGATTACCCAGAGCAACTGGTCTGGAGGGAGGTGACCCTGGAATTAGATGGTTTTTAAGGTCTTTTCCCACGTTTCAGTGATTCCATGAACACCAGTGGAGGATTCTCTCTTGCTGGAAGCCATAGCATGGGTGAGGATTGGGATAAAACCCCAAATACTTGGGTTTAATCCCAGGAGGTTGCACCAGAGACCTCCTGAGGTCCTTTCCCACCTGATTTGGCTCAGAACCTTGTGTGGAGTCACAGAGCTGATTAAATAATTCTCTTTTTTTCCTCTTTGGACAGTATTCCTGTATTTAAAGGTCCTGAAATCTGCAAATGTCACACTGCTGCTGTCTGCTTGTTTGATAAATATGCATTTTCCTATTTGCATAAATTAGCTTTTAGTAGGATTTCTTTCTTTTTAGTTACTGCTGCTGTTCCCTCTTGGAATTATTGGGCAACATATAATAACAATAGTAACAGTAATAATAATAATAACAATATAGGTGTAAGAATATCAGGTAGAAGAAATGTTCTACCAAACCCTAAATGTCTCATAGAATCTCTGGTGTAGGTCCTACAGGAGCTGTAGGTTTGTGGCTCCTCCAGGAGGAAACTTGCCCAAACTTTCTCTTGCCTGGTCTGTTTGAGCCATTCCTACTAAAATCCCAATACCTGCAGCTGCAGGAAGTGCCTTCTGCCCGTTTTTTTGGCTGGTGGGATTATTGCTCTCTTCCCACACCCAGTGATGGGGAAGAAGGGATCCCAGAACGGGATTACATCTGTCAGGTTGGCTTTGTTTTTAATTTGTGACTTGTAGAAATCAACTCAATCTTGGCTCTTCAGCCTCTTCTTCTTGGTGCAGAGAAAACGCTCGGGTTTGGCTTTCTGGGAGAATTCCACTGTGCAAACATCACCCCTCTGAGGCTTTGGGAGCTTTAGGAGACAGGTCTGGATCATGGAACATTTCTCCATTGTAAGAGCTGCCCTTAGAATATATGTATAACCTTTTTATTATTATTTTTAAATTTTTTATGTTACACCTGTGGAAGCTGCGAGCAAGGAGAAAAGATCTGCCAGTGTTTAGCAGTGGATTCAGTCGCAGATAAAAGCTAAGCCCTTAATTTAAAGCAGAAGCTGATGAGGACTTTTTCTCTCAGACATTTTTCTATCGAAAACCGTAATAGCTGAGTGAGTTAAATCCTGGGAGAGGGTTTTTTAATATCTCCTTGCAAAGAAAAGGAGAAAGAGTTGAGTTTTGCTGAAGTTTTCAGAATTGCTGGAAGAAGCACGAATACTTGTGTGTCACCTCACGTGGTTTGAGACGTTCCCAGAGCTTTGTAAACTTTCCAGGGGTGACTCAACTTCTGTAGGTGAAGTGGGTGTAAAGGGGAGAATGGAACGAGGAGACAGAGAGGGGAAGGAATTAGGTGGAAGGCAGTAATTAATCCAGTTTGTCGTTGAATTCAGGAATTAATAAAATCATGGGAAATAAAAGTAGCTGGAGCTCAGTGTTCAAAGCCAGTGGTGGATGGGTGTCATTTAATTCCGTGTTCCATGAGGTGATGGAGAAATCTAAACCTTTGTAAATGATCTTTTGGCATCTTTTGGGATCTTTTGGCCCATCTGGTTTTGGGAGAGTGTTCAGAGCAGCTCAGACCAGGGGCTGGGTGACAAACCCTCGTTGTCCTGAGGTTTAAACTAAACTTGTTGTGGCTGCAGATGACAGGATGAGCTTCCCAGAATTCTTGTTGTCCTTTCAGTGTGTCCTTCATCAACCAGGCTGTGATTAATTGCAGCAGGGCTGCTTTTAATTTGAAACAGAATCTCAGGCTGAGCTTTCCCTGGATGTACAGATCAGATGTGAGCTGGCTGTGCTGATTTGCAAAAAAATATGTATTTACCATACACAGTATTCTATATTATAAATGTATAAATATAGCTATCAAATATATCTATTTATGGCTATTTATCTATTCAATCAATACATATCTATCCATACAAATAAATATTTGCTCTCTGATTCAGCCATAAGCAATGATCTTTTGGCGTCAGTGCTCGTGTGGAAGGTCCAGCTGAAGTCACAGGAGCTCCCTGTGAGTTCAGCTGGTTGTGGGACCCACTGGGATGTGCCTGGTGTGTGCCCCCTTTTCCTGGCAGTGCTGCTGAGCTGGGTCCTGCCCTTTCCAGCAGCCATGCAGAATCAGGGATTTATGGCCTGTCTCTCCTCCAGCCTCCCCAGGGACAGATTTGCTGCCTGGAGAGCTGGGTCTGGCCCCTGAACTCAGCCCCGCTGGCTGGGGGGGCTCTAAGGTGGGGAGAACAAACTGGAAATGGCTTGGTTGGGATGCTCGGAGCAGGACTGGTGTGGATGCAGAGGTTAATTATGCCAGGTTAATTAGCTCTGTCCCTGGAGCAGTGCTGAGCAGGGAGGGCACTGTCCCTCTGTGCTGGGTCCAGTTCTGGGCCCTCACTGCAAACAGGACAGGGAGGGGCTGGAGCGTGTCCAGGGCAGGGAACGGAGCTGGGAAGGGGCTGGAGCCCGAGGAGAGGCTGAGGGAGCTGGGAAAGGGGCTCAGCCTGGAGCAAAGGAGGCTCAGGGGGGACCTTGTGGCTCTGCACAACTCCCTGACAGGAGGGGGCAGCCGGGGGGGTCGGGCTCTGCTGCCAGGGAACAGGGACAGGAGGAGAGGGAACGGCCTCAGGCTGGGCCGCCGTGGCGGGAGGGGGCAGCCGGGGGGGGTCGGGCTCTGCTGCCAGGGAACAGGGACAGGAGGAGAGGGAACGGCCTCAGGCTGGGCCAGGGGAGGGGCAGGGTGGGCATCAGCAGGAATTTCCCCATGGAAAGGGTTGTTAAATACTGGAATGGGCTGCCCAGGGAGGTTTGGAGTGCCCATCCCTGGAGGTGTCCAAGGAATGCCTGGAGGTGGCACTCAGAGCTCTGGTGGGGATTGGGCACTGCTTGGACTCGATTATCTTGGAGGCCTTTTCCAGCCTAAATGATTCTGTGCATCGCTGGAGTGCCCAAATCCCAGAGGAACTGTCCCTGTCTTGGCTCTTAGACTTGGAAGCTGCAGCTCAGGCTGGAAGGAATTGTTGGTTTTAACTCCAGAGGTCCTGGGAGCAGTCCTGGGACAGCTGGACACGGCAGCTGTGGCAAACCAACAAAATAAAATGCCCCAGGCTGCACACTTGGAGATAAAAAGCTTATGAACTACTAAAATAATTTCAATTCTGTAGCATTCCAGGCTGATTTTAAGAGGAGGTGACTTCAGACATCTCCATGAACTAATCCACCCTAAAGATGGGCGTCGATTATGGCCCTCACTGGGTTTTTTCCACAAGGAATAGAAACAATAACCCTAATTCTCATCCCTCGCTGCTTTGTCCCCCATTGTAACATCAGTTCAGCTCTGTGGGATGCTTCCCCACAGGCTCTAGGACAGGGGTATTACAGTGGGTGCAAAGCAATGTAGGATTTTATGGAAAATGATGGAATTACTGGAAGTTGTGAATCTGTTGTTGGTGATTTCTGTATGGATTTCAGTGAGGCCCAAGCCTTGGGAAGTGATTGTGGCTTTAGGAAAAGCCTGACAGACACTGGCAGCACATGCAAACCAGAAACACAGAGGAAATTTTGTGTCAGGATCTCTGTCAGGTCCAATTTAAGCTGGGATTTTAAACAGAATTAAATAGTTTGTGGGGAAAATTCACGATAGGAATGCTGGGCTGGATCCTGTACTGGAAGCTGATTCTAACAGCCAGCAAGCTGCTGGGAGCCTTTCAGGGAGCTCCAATGGATTTTTGGGTCAAACTCTTCCCAACATGTGGATTATCCTGCCTTGACTTATTGACAGTGGGGTTTTCACCCCTCTAAACAAGAAGCTGCTGGCAGAACTCAGCCCCTAAATGGTGCAAAAGGGAGTTCCCTGGGTTAACCTCGTTATTTTAAAACTCACCAAACTCCTGGTAATTGTTCTCATAAAGTGATCCTGTGTTTTGCATGGCTCTTGCTCGCAGCCTGTCTGAGCTGTGCCAGGAAAGGCCCTGTCAGGTCAACAGCTTCCATTTCCTATTGAGTTTTCCTGGAGAGTTGAGTCACGTTCTGGTTTAATCTGTGGGAGCATTCACAGGAGGAGCTTCAGGAATACCTCAGGCTGCCCCCTGACTTAGTCTGGCCCCAACAGATGGGGGGTAATTCACTTAAAACTCAAATGATGAAGGACTTTCTTATTATTTTATTGATTTTACTGAGTGCAGGGAGCTCAGGGATGGGGCTGATTTGAGCAAAATCCCCTGAGTACCACAAATATCCTTCCTTCCCCTTTAGTTTCTTCTCATGCTCTTCTGGTTCCCCTTGGCTGAGGATCTCCCATATTCTTCAGAATTAAGAATTAGCCTTGCTGATTTATTTACAGATCAGTGCAGCCTGGTTTTAGAGTTGGAGAAGGAACCAAAAAGCAGAATTTGCTCTTCATCAACTTGAATATCTCTTCCTTTGCTCTGATAAGCAGCTCAGCTATAACCAGAACAGCAGACATGGATATGACTTAATATTAAGGATATAATTAATATTCTTATTTAAAAAACCGAAGATTTTGACAAAAGCCCTAATTAATTGATAATTAAGCTGTTTTGCAGTCATTTTATGGTTTTAAGTAGGGTAGAAATGTGTTTGTTATGCCTTGGCCATGGTCTCAGCACTGATCCAGGAACTCTGCACTTGTCACCAAGGGTTAGGATTGGAGCAGCTGGGGTCTGGATGTGGTGGCACTGCAGTGTCCCTTCTCTGTGGCCACAGGTGAATTCCTGAGAGCAGCAATTGGGAAAAGAGATTGAGGAGCCTGGCCTTAAAAATAACACAGTGCTTCAGCTCGGAAGATGGCATTCATCACAGGCAATTAATTCCTGTGGCTTGCAAAGTTTTTTACTCTTCATTGATGCTGAGCTGAGTAAGTCACCCCCTGGTTGAGTAAATCACCCCCTGGTTGTGCTTGGTGCCTCCCACATAAGTAGGAATAGAAATAAAAAGCCTTGGATAGTTATGGGATGGCTCACAGGGACTGTGTGATCATTTTGCAGGTTGTCTTCATTCCCTGCAGTGTGTTTTGTTCAGGCAGAGGTGGAAGGCTGGAGCCTTCCCTGTCCCAGCTCCTGAGTGTCTGCCCAGTCCTTCTGCCCTGCTGTCCTGTTTTAATTTGGTTGGGAGCTCCTCCTGAGGAGCTCTTCTCCTTCCACAGTGTCCTGAGCTGGCTGGAAACTGGAATTTATCCCAGCCTCAGGTGCCCAATGGCAAAACCCTCAAGGTCACTGGCTCAAAGTGGCACAAGAGGCTTCTTCTGGACCACAGCAGAGCATCTGTGAGGCCACTTTGACTTTCCTCCAGGAATAAAAGTATCAGTGGAGGTTTTAAGGACAAAAAGTCACCAAAACTCCCCTGCACAAAGAGCCCAGGGGAAGGGAAAGACCCCTCTACCCTGGCACTGCTCACTTCCCACTTTGCTGCTCAGGCCTCAGGTACCTGCAGCTGCAGGAGGTGGAAAGAGCTGACAAAACAAGCCCTGAAATGAGATTTCCCTCTGCTTAAAAGGCAGAGAGAGAGAGAGGGGTTATCCATCCTGCTAGGCCTCCAAGTTGTCTCTATCTGCACATTTGAAGCACCTTTATTTGCTGTGGTTGTTATTTTGGGTCGGTGCTGCCTTTTTCTATTTCCCCACTGGTAATTCCTGGGGAAATGGGAGGCACTGCAGCATCTGTGGGAACGAGCAGGTCCTGGATCCTGTTGGTGACAGCAGCCTGACCATTTGTGGCCAGGCTCTTTAGCAGCACTCCTCGTGTGTTGGGGATGGAGGAGGGAGACTTGGGCCCACAATATTATGTCACCAAACAGAAAACAGCCGACCCTACAGCAGCTGTAATGGCATAATAGGATAAGTGTGAGGGAGAAACAGCGGGGTATAATGGGTACTCAGCTGCCTCCGAGATGGGGCCTCTGTATTTACCTGGACAGAGGAAAGCTGGGAAACTGGGCCAGCATGGGGACAGAGTGACAGTGTGAGTGCTCCAGGAGGTGGCTGTGGGTGAAGTGAAAATGCAGCAATCCGGGGTGTTATATAATAAATAATAACAATAATATCTCTGCTCGGGCCTGCTCGGCCTGAAATGCTTCACCCAGCCCCGAGTGCTGCTGGGGCCTCTTTGGTGTTGGATTTCATAATTCCTTCTCTTCTCCCGGCTCACTAAAAGCTTCTGCGTGGTGTTTTGTGCTTTATTATGTCTGGAGTGGAGAGCAGCTTTCATCTGCCTTGCTCTAGCCAAAAAGCCCTGGATTTTAGTTGCTCGTAGGGCAGAGAAATGTGGATGGATGACCAAGGCTGGCTGTGGTGTTTCCCACCCCTGCCAGGAGCAGGGATACTTTCCACTGTCCCAGCTTGCTCCAGCCTGGCCCTGGACATTTCCAGGATGGGAAATACCAGAGCCAGCCTTGGTCATCCATCCACATTTCTCTGCCCTACGAGCAACTAAAATCCAGGGCTTTTAGGGGATTTTTTGGGGACAGTGGAAGGTGTCCCTGCCCACGGCAGGGGTGGGATGAGGTGAGATTTAAGAGATTTAAGGTCGCCTCCAAGCCAAACCAGTCTGGGATGGGGAAACAGGAAATCAAGTGGGGGAAATCCCAACACTCCCTTCCTTATCCGTCCCACACTCCCCGGCTGGCACGGGAGGGATTTTTGCTGCAGGTCACAGAAATCTGGGCTTGGCAATGGTTTGGTGTTGAAGTGTGGAATCTCTCAGGCCGAGACATGACTTTCTGGCACTCGTGACCCTATTTAATCTGGGTTTTCTCTGCCACTCTTTGATGTAGACTCAGCTTTGCTCGTGGCTTTGTGGCTTATCTACATCCCTAATTTCACTTTTCGCTTCTTTGCTGACTTGGGTGAAGATCCTCCTGCTTTACTGATGAGTCATTTTTGCTTGGATGAAAATTTGCATTTTTTTTTTCTCCACAGGGGCACTTAGGAACAGGTTAAATGAACCATTTAGATGATTGAGAGAGGGAGATGCCCGGGGAAGTGGTAATGTGTGCTCTGCTATTTTGTTCCTCTGTGCTTCAGATTGCTTTTATTCATTTAATTCCTTAGATGGGGATTGCTGAGTAGTGCCTCCCTCTGCATTGCCTCCCTTTCCTGGATTCCTTGGGCTGAATTGGTTGGAATCCATTGATGGATTTGAAATTGTTGTTTTCCCTGTAGTGCTGCGCCATCTCAGCATAAAATCCGTGTTATAATTCCAGGAATTGTCAAGGTGGACTGGAACGTACACAGAAAGATGCACACAGGAGCCTCTAGGAATGAAAGATGTGGAGTTAAAAAGTAGAAAATGAAACTTTTAAGTATTTCTGTAGATTTTCTCAACTGGAGCAAGTGGTTTTTAGGAGGAAAATCTGGTTTAAGAAAATCACAAAGTATGAAACAAATGTCAGGAATTTTAGAACATTTCCAAGGGGCAGGGAATCTTTCCACATCTTTGTGAGATTTATTGTGGGAAAAATAATTTTTAATTCTTTTTCTGTGATGTGCTGGAGTACAGGTGGCCACACAAGTTACAAAGGGAGGAGCTGAGGGGCATAATCTGACTTTGAATCTGAAATAAGGAGGGGAGACTCGTTCTTATCCCGAATATCATCCCAAAAGATAATGCTCTCACCTGCCAGTTTGGAATGAGAGGTTGAAATACCTGAACCACTTTGTGTGAAGATGACCTAAAACCATCCCCAGGCCAAGTCTGTCCTGGAGAAAGAGAAGCACCTGTTGGAGTATCACTTGTTAGGAGTTTGATGCTTTTCAGTTGTCGTTAATTCTGAGTAAATGGTGTATTAATAATTGGGTTAAACCGATTCTTCCCGTGGAAATGTAGGTTCTTGCCTGGCCTATTTACTGGAATATCAGGGGCTGGCCTATTTTGCAGGTGTGTTCCTCTCACAGGCTGCATCAATCCTGTCTCACACAAGGGAGGCTGAGGCACGGAGGGGAGAGGCGGCCTGAAAAAGGATGAACAAGGCACCATGGCATTTTAGGGACTCGGAGGAGGAGCCTCCTAAATTTTAGGCTCAAATTCCTCGTGGCACAGCCGTTTGTGCTTCCAGCATCTGGATCGTGCCTGGTTATTGATGGCTGATTCGGGTGGGGATGAGCGCACGCGGAGAAATGCCCATTTCGGAGCTGGAACGGGCTGTGATGGCGAGGGGGTGTTTTGGGAAGCGGGGTTTGTTATCAAACAGCCTCTCTGCGTGGGCACTCGCTGTGTGCGCTTCCCGAAACCCTCGCTCTCCTTGCTCTCCTCCCATTTCTCGGTGTCCAACAAAAGCCGGATCGCTCACATCCATCCTCCAGCCTGCCCCGCGCCTGCACCGGGCTCGCAAAGCCATTTCCCCGCAGCTCTGGGGAGCGCTGCCGAGGTGTCACACGAGGGCTTTCAATCAGCCCGAGCCCTCTTTAACTGCGTTTGCGGCGATTTGCTTCACGGGGAAGGCAGACGCGGGGTTCTTTAGCATTATCGATCCCTCCCGGCTTATCGGGCGCAGGGGTTGCCGTTGACCCTGGCATCTTGCCGGAGCAGACCGGCCCGTCATGTGGTGCTGCCCGGCTTTGTCCTTGCTCCCAGTCAATTCCTGTTTTACTCAGCAGATGTCTTTTGTTCCTGACAAAGATCGCTCATCCGATTGTCCGGGCTTAGCGGGTGTGCCCCCATCCCGCCCGGGGTCCCGGGGCTCGGCCCTTGCCAGCCAGACTCTCCCCCTCCTTCCCCCAGTCTGGGAACACCAGAAGGAGCCTGCTTTGCTTTGAAGCACCTGTTTCTTTCTTTTTTTTTCTTTCTTTTTTTCTTTTTTTTTTTTTGATTCCTCCTCCTTCTCCCCAGGGGTCTGGCTGGATTATTTCTGAAGCTGGTTTCTTTCTTCTGTGAAAGTAAGCCAGGGAAAAGAGGNTTTTTTTTTTTTTTTTTTTTTTGCTGGGGTTTCTTGGGCAACACCTGGGTCCCACCTTGGCTAAATCAGCATCAATCCCTCCTCGGTTTTGAGGGAAATCTGGCCCCCAACATCTAAATAAGTTAGTTTTTTGGAGGGGATTTTTTTTTTTAAATTTGCTGCATGGTAATGCATTGCATCAGCCTTCCAGAAGGGATGGGGGAAAAAAATTTAGGGACAATGACAAGGATTTGTGTGGCAGCCTACAGGATTTGGGTGCCTGATCCACTTCTCTCTGGTGCCAGATTCTGCTGAATTCAGCATTCAAATCCAAAATGACAAATCCCTGTAAACCAGGGATTGCAGTGTTTTGGGGGCCTTTAGGGCGTTGAGGGGTGCACTGCTGCAAGTGAGGACTTGGGCATGCTGGAAAAGCAGGGATCTGGCAGCTGTGGGGTGTCCTGGAATGCCTGAGTGAGGAAAAAGGGTGTAGGGGCAGGTGGTGGGCAGCAGCGAGGGAAGGATGACTTGAGAGGCTGCAGCCTGGGGCAGGGAAGGCTGATAAATTCTTAATTGTCTCCTAATGACTTCAGAGTTCAAGGTTTTCCCTTGAATTCCGAGGTTTTGGCCCTAGCAGTATAATTTGAGACTTTTGCTGCTTGTGGAGTAAGTGAAATCCAGGGGTTGGGTTCTCCCCACTTGAGGAGGGACTGGGGAAGCTCCTGCCCAGTTCCTTCCGGGTGCTGCATTGCCTTTTCTCTCCCCCGAATTAAGAAAAAGAAGAATGGATGTGATTTCTGCAGCAGCCCCCACAGCCAGACTGTTTGTCAGCATTTTTGCTACTTTATTGGAACTTTACCCGTGGAACCTGAGTCAGGTCCACAAGAGCTGCTCTGAGGCCCATTATTTTCCATTATTATTCCTTTTTGTTCCAGTATTACTTTTTCTCAGGAACTACTTCTGTTTTTTCTTCTTAATTTAGTGTGGTTTCACTTAAACCCACACTTTTCCTCCTAAAACCACCATAAATTACTCTGTTACCACCTCGCCTCACTGACTGCAGCTTTGTTCACATGGGATTCTTGGAGAGGAGGGGAGATTTTTTTTTTCCCCCCTGTCACCAGTGGGAATTGGAGTGGGGAAAGGGCAGATTTAAATTAATAAAAAAATCTGTGAAAGGAAAACTACCTCTGGTGCTCAAGTCACCTTTTGGTCAGTCCTGTATGTGATCCCCCTCTTCTGGTTGTCTGTGGAATTGGATACGGAGGGAAGTGGGGACGAGCCCAGACAATGGGATTTGGGCAAATGCGATCGTTTTCATCTCGCTGGTTGAAAGAGCTATTTGGAATGACGGGGCAGGATGTGGTTTTGGATTCAGCCTGGTGTAAGATGTGCTCTGTGTGGAGCTCATCCCAGCTATGTTTGACCTGACTCTTTTTTTTTTAGTGTCTCTTGCAGCTGGGGGGACTGGTTTGCGCCTGTGAGAGGTCAGGGTGTGAAATGTGAAATGCTGCCCGCGTGGTTTGGTCATGCTTTACGTTTTATTTATATGAAAATCCCGGTGGGAAGGAGGCAGTTTTAGAGCCAATCCCAGGAGGGGCTGCGTGAGGCAGGAGGAGAAAACAGGCAAGGAAAAAAAAATCCCGTCAGGTGCTGCGGATGGTCCTGCTTGCAAAGAGCAAATCCATGATGGAATATGGAGAGAGGAAGTGAGGTGGGAGATCAGGTTTGGAACCTCTGGGCTGGAATCACTGCAGTGTTTTTCTGGGTGCAGGAACAGAGATTTTATTTCAAAGCCAAATTTATGTCCATGTCCCAGCTCCATCTTCCAGAAACCGAGTCTGATCGTGAAGGTCACTGAGGTACAGATGTGTTCCTGACTAATTGTCCAACATTTGCCATCTTGCTCCATGGTATTCCCTTCCCCTCTGCAGCAGGAACCACACTGGAGTTCCTAACCTCTACCCAGATGTTTTAGAGGAGGCAGGGAAATGTTCAGGGGAAGGTGTTAAATTACAAACTGGGGTTGGATGGAAGAGAGAACTAAAAGCAAAGAGAGATCACAGAATTCCTTCCCTTCCCAGCTTAAGGAAGCAGCATTCCCTTACTGCGACCCATCCTTTCCGAGGAGAATGATGGGATGAAGAGTTTTTTCTTTTATCCTTTCTGGGCTCAATTTACTGCAGTTCCTGGTGCTAGAGATTGAACATGGATGTTGGACCTGCTGTCACGTGTGAAACGAGCCAGGGGGAATCTTCCTGGAGCCCGGATTCTTCTGGAATAGCAAAGTCTCTGTTTCCCAGGGCTGTAGGAAGTGCTGACCCTGAAATGGAGATGGAGGGAGGTTTCTCCTGGCTCTGTGTGTGCTCCTGTCGCTCAGAGAGGTGTCAGACAGGAGCTGGTTGCGCAGTGGTGTCAGCTGGGGGACACACGTTTTCCTTAACGCAGTGGGAGGTGAGTTTTGAGAGGTGTGAATGCCAGAGCATCCAGAGCACCGCAAGGGAACTTTGTCCCCCCAGAAGTGCCCTCTTGGCCTTGGCTGGGAGGAATCAACTGCAGGTTGATAAATGGTTTGGGCTCAGGGTGATGAGATGATGTCATGAGCGTGTTTGAAGTCTCCTCACCCCTCTGCTTCTCCTTCTCCCTTCCCCTTGCTGTGGCAGTCTAAATATCGAAATCTGGGCCAAACGGTGCCTGGGGGAAGCACCACCATGCCAGGAGCACTCATGTCACCCTCAGAGCTGGACCTGCTGCCCTTAAATCAGGCGCCCGACACCTTCTGGGGAAGCAGCGTGGGAAGGGACGAGTCAAAAACTGCTGCAACGCCGGGCTCTGCCCCCGTTGGATCCACCTCCCTTTCTGCTGGGAACTTTCCGAGGAGTAATAAATTCACTCTGGCTCTGCGCTGAATGCAGAATTGATCAGACTGCAGGAGCCAGGGGGAATCAATTGGGGGCTGTGAGCGCGCTGGAGGCGCGTGCGCCGTGGGCAGGGTGTGCCCTGCGTCTCCGTTTGTCCCCTCTCCCTGCTCCCTCCTCCTGCCCCGGCCTGAGGATGCCGCTGGAAATGGATTTTTTTAATGGAATCCGAAGGTGAAGCGTGGCATTAGGCAGCTCGGAGCCGTCTGTCCTGTCAGGGCTCCTGTTGGAGGGACGGGGCGGGGATTTGGGATTGTTCATTAGTAAAGAGGCACGGAAATCGCACTGAAGATGTTTCCCTCAGCGTGAGGGAAAATTTCCTTTGTTTTCCCTACAAAACCCATCAGGTTCTCTTCCCCCGATGGAGAAATCAGAGTTGCACGTGCACTGAGAACGTTTTCCAGCCACCCAAGAGCCACATCCTGCCAAGGTGCTGAATCATTCCCGAAAAAACCCAGGCACCTGTGGCATCCTCCATCCCACACGGAGAGAATTCCAGCTTCCCAGAGCCAGGGATGTCCTTTAAACCGACCCAATGCACTAAGAAAAGAAAGCAACAGATGCTGAGTCATCACCCAGCGCTTTTGTACCACCGTGCTCACCCCAAAATTTGGAGTTGGGTTGGCTTTCCTAAGCTTGGGAAGCAGGAGAGGATAGGAGGGTGTTAAGAAAAAAAAGGGGCAGAGTTAAGGTGGTTTTGGTAACCTCTGTGTGATTTTCAGCACTGCTTCGTCTTTGAGTGTTTATATTTATTTTTTTATTGTTTCTCTCTATTTTTTTTTCGTTTTAATCTTGTCTCAGTTACCGCTTTTTGTTTTGTTTTTCTCCCCCTTTTATATTTTGCTGCAGCCTGCAGGCAGCTTCTCAGCCGTGGCAGGATCGTGTAAACTGCTCCGAAGTTAAAAGCAAAAAAGAGATTACATTGTCCTCCTCCTTTATTTCGCGGATGCTCGCAATACCTTGAAGAAATCCCAGAGTTTTTTTGGAAGGGATTCAACTCCCAGCCTGCAAATGGGGCTGTTTGGCTTCCCAGGGGGCGAGCTGCATCTTCCTTTCCTTGTTTCAGCCTTGCGCCGCGGTGAAGAGCCTCCGTTCCGAGATCATGACAAAGCCCCTCCAACCCCTCTCCTCTCCCCGAAGAATCAATCAACCCCAACTAATACTTTAATGACTCCTTTTCCTACCGAGGAAACAAATTCAGGAGCGTACACACACACACACACACACACACGAACACAAAAAAAAAAGCTATTTTTTTTTTTATTTAAAAAAAAAAAAGGAGCTAGAGGCTGAGGAGGACCTCGTCTGGTCAGTGAAAGAAAGAGACGGATGTCTGGTGCCATGGCAATGGAGCAGGGATTACTTTGCACTGGAAAATAGGTTCTTTTTTTTTTTCCCTCTTTTTTTTTTTTCCTCTTTTTTTTTTTTTTTTCCTATTTCAGTGGTTTTTTTTTTGTTTTTTTTTTTCTCTCAGGCAGCTAAGAGTTGTCACCGAGTCTGAGAGGCCCATTTAGAGGAAAACGAGCCTCTGAGGAGAATTGAATGCTTGCTTTCAGCGGCTGCAGCTTGAACAGTCTGCTTTGCTTTTCGGGCAAGGCAGGATGCAAACACCCAGATTTGTTTGGAGCACTTCCCCAATCCCTGTGTGTGTGCATATGTGTGTGTGCAGAGCCATAAAAACCCGAGGAGCTGGGTGCAGGCTGGGAGCAACGTGCATTAATAACAGCACTGCATCTCATTGCAGAAAGCTCTGTAGCCCGGGCTGAGATGTTGGGTGTGATTCCATGAGAATTGATCACTGGATTGTCTCATTTGGGGTGTGTTTAGCATTTTCTTGCCATTAGGCTGGATTTGGACCAAGATTCATTCATTCCATTCAATGCCAGTCAAGACATTTTGTGACAAAAGGTATTTTTTTGGTGGAAAAGGCTGATTTGTGGAGATTCTTCACTGGGAGCGTTTTCCTTCTGTGCTGCTTCTTCCCTACCCCCAGCTCTGAATGTTTTGGGGTTTGTTTGTTTATTTCTGTTTGTTTTTTGGGGCTGGTTTGTTTCTTTTTGAACAAGTCACTAAGTTTCAACCTGAAGAAAATGTTTTGGTCAGGACTATGTTGTTTGGAAAATTCATCTTATTTAACAAAGAAATTGGCTAATGGAAACAAACCAAAGGGATGCTATTTTTAAGTGGTTATTTTTTAACTGCCTTTTTGAATTTCTGAACTTTTAAAGTACTTTTTGGCTGGTTTTTGTGTTTTTTTTTTTTGTTACCTCTTGGGGTGAAGGAAGGGCTTCTTGCCTGTCTGCCAGCCAAGAGATGAAGGTGTTCTCTGATCTGTGAATCATCCACCCACCAGGCTCCAGACAAGCAGATCCCAAGTAGATTATTTAAAGCAGGTAAAATGGAATAAAAGACCTTGATTTGACTTTGCTGGGCTGGGCCAGGGAGTCCCATGTGACGCCTGGGGTGGCTCTTGGTGAATTCCCCTCGATTTCCCACCCCAAAATGTTCCTTCCCATCACACGTGGGGTAGAGATAATTCCAGGAGATAATTCCACTGCAAAATAGGAATCTTTTTTTCAGTGCTTTGAGCTTTCCCTCGTGGATTTTGGGGGAACTGGGTTGATTTCTCCCATTTTAAGGACCGGGCAGTGCATTAATTTTGCAGTCAGGGCCATTTCAACACACGTTTCACTGACATCAACAACAGCACGAGTTGCAAGATCTTTACTGCTGTTCTGAGGTGGTGCTGCTTTTTCCCCTGCTAAAACTGCCTTAATACACGAGCCAAAATTTGTTTTTAAGAAATGTTAATCTTACTCTCCACATGCCCTGCCTTTTGCACGGCAGGGCCACACGAAAGCCTTGAAATCCTGCTGTAATTTTTCATGCTCTCTGTCCTTTCTGGGCTGAGTCGATGTTCTGAGCTCTGTTGTTGTAAATGGAATGTGTCTCCTTTCTCCTGTCTGCAGTGAAAAATAGCTCCTCTCTTTGATCTTCCCCTCATTTGCTAAAAAGTAACCAAAAATAATCAGTTTTTCTTTTTTTTTTTTTGAATGTGTTGGGGGGTAGGTGGTGAAATGTGCCAGGATTTATTAAAAAAAAAACAAATGTGACCCTCCTTTTCAGCGATTACGAACTGTGAAACAGAAAATCTCTGTCCAGGTAAAAAATTTGAGTTGTCATAGCAACAGCAGGATGGCTATTTATTTTTGGATTTCCATTTTCACTGATTTATTTAACACATTGACAATCCATTTATAATGAAGAGGAATTCAAGAGGGTTTTTGTTTCTGCCTGGGTTTATACCGAGCCAAGGTTGGGTTACTTTTCACCAGAGAAAATAAGCAAAGATAAAAGAGGTAAATAAAAAGGAAACCTTGTGGCTTTTGGGGGCTTTTCTTGTAGGCAAATACAGGCACACGGGGAGTGAAATCATGACTGGCTTGTTTATTTTGTCTTTTAGTGCTGTAAAACAGAACAAAGCTTTGAGTGCAGGGCAGCTGGGAGGCACAGGAGCCGCAGATGCTCACCTCCACCTGCCCTTATTCCGTGCCCAGGCTGCCAGGGAGAGGTCAGCAGAGCCTTTGGAAGCGGCTCCTCTGCTCCATCTCCCTGCAGGAGCCAGGGAGAGCCCCCAGGCCAGGGATCAAATCTGCATTTCTGCTTTTGGTGGTGAGCTCTGTGCTCTCGGTGCTCCCCCAGGCTCAGCTTTGCCTGCTCTCCGCAGGGTTTCTGTACAGCCCGGCCCAGCTCCGGGCCTTGGGAGGATCTGCTGGAGTTTGGGGAGCCCAGGTGCACGTTTTGGTTGGGTCTCAGACTGGTCCAAGTGGCTTTGCCTCATTTTGGGCTGTTTGTGCCAAAATGGGCCGTGCTTTGCTCTCAGGAGGGGATGGTTTGCCAGGCCAGGAGCCCCTCGGCCAGGGGGTGTGTCCGGAAGGTTTTGTGCCTAAAACTTTGAGCCATCCCTGGATCCAGCTCTGGATCCAGCCAAAGAGGCACCCCCAAAGTCAGAGGTGCCTGGGGATTTTCCTGCCTCACAGCTGTGTGGGTCAGAGCCTTTGGACAGCAGGGAAATGCAGCAAAACACCCAGGAAACCCCTGGAACTCGGGAATTCTTGTGCATCTTCCTCCCTGGAGATTCCATTTCTGTGCATGCCTTTGCCATCACATTTACCTGCCACAATTAAGCCAAAGCTTCAGCATTTGGGGACTTGAAAGCCTTGGAAGATTGGGAAGATTGGGGCAGGTTTTGCAGGAGGGAGAGGTGAAATTCCAGTGGAATAACCCAAGGAGAGCAAACCCAGCAGATTCCTGCTGCAGAGCCTGTCTGGGAGTGTGGAGATGAAGCAAATCTCTGCCTGGGTTTTCTCCCAGCCCGTGTCCCTGCAACTGCTCTGCAGATTGGCTCCTCTCTCTGGGATTTGTTTCCTGGGATGGATTTGCGTGGCTGAGATGGATGGCTTTTAAAGAACTCAGTGAGAATTGTGAGCCTGGCAGATACTGGGGGAAATCTCCAATCGTTTCCTCCCATCACTGCTGGTTGTGGCATCAATCTGGGCTGGTTTTCAGGCCAGGAGGGCAGCACCTGAGCAAAGCGTCACGCTTTTTGAGGCCAAACCTGTTAATTTGTGAAGCACGGGCTTGGTTTTGAACCAGGCACTCCAGGAAGAGGTGAGGTTAGGAAAAAAGAAAATCAAATCAAGTGTTATTTCTGGCTGGGATCTTGAGCCTGGAGGGAGGAGAGCGCCCATCAGCGCTCCCCCCGTTTCTCCTGGCAGAGGAGCATCCAGCTTGCAAATTGTCTTTTGGGGGCTGGGAGTCGGGGGGGGGAAGGGTGGGAAAACCCAAGGAATCAACTTCCAGACATAAATACAATATGGACAAGTCATAAACATTATTAAAGCAAGTCTATCCCTGCAGGGCAGGTTTTTGCTCATAATGCTTTCCTGATTGCGCTTCCGCAGCGCCGGGGAAGTGAATAGCGGCTGATTATCCATGGCCCGTGATCTACAGAGGCGGAAAACTGCTCCCTTTGTGTGCCAGGAGGGGGAACTTTGCATATTTACTGCCAGGGAGCAGCCATCCTGCCCCTCAGCCCCGCTGTGGACCCACGGTGGGGCCGATCCCGAACGCGGCGCTGGCCACGGGGGGCTTTGTCCGGGGCTCTCCTCGTGGCCCCCATTGCCACGGCAGAACCTGCCCCGTTTGCCAGCTGGAATGTAGGCAGAAAAAATGGGCCCAGGGGTGGGATCACAGCCCAGGCTGAGGCACCAAACACTTTGGGGAGTGAGCGGGTCAGTGGATGGGAGCTGTTGCTGCGAAGGCAGAATAGGGGGGGGAAATAATAATAATAATAATAGTAATGATGATAATAATAATAGCAATAGTAAAAAGACTCCGTGGCATATTAACAAAATTTGATCACCAGATCCGTAATTTCTTTCAAAAAGCCCAAAACTTGAGAGAAATCCAAGTCCATTTTGCAAAGTCTGTTCTTGGAGCCTGGTTGTCCAGCTCGTCTGAGGTGTCACGGAATATCCTGAGCTGGAAGGGACCCCCAGGGATCAGAGGTGCCACTGATTTTGTTCAATATTCCATGTACAGTGTGGCACTGCTCACTGGGAGAATAATAATAGCAGTAATAATAGTTGTAATAATAATAATAGTAAAAGACTCTCTGATATATTAACAGATTTGCCACTGATTTCTTTTTAAAAAAACCCCAAAACTTGAGAGAAATCCAAATCCTTTTGCAAACTCCTTTCTTGACGCCAGCTGTGCAGCTCGTTTGAGGTGCCATGGAATATCTTGAGTTGGAAGGGACCCCCAAGGATCAGAAGTGACACTGATTTTGTTCAATATTCTGAGCTGCTCCCTGGGAGACTCCAGATCGGATCTGTGATTCAATAATCAGAAAAAACCTGACTTTATACAAAGATTGGCGTGGGCAGAAATATCTCGTCAAAGACCCCTTGTGCTGGATGCAGCCAGAGCAGCAGAGAGTTTTTAAGCAGATGCTCAAGGTGCAGCCGTTTCATTATTCAATTATGACAGAATTTTCCCCAACAACTTAATGAACATTCATTTGTGATGTATTAAGCCATTTTTTTTTCTGTTGAACATAAAGATCAGTGCTAGGAGCTATACATTCTGCGAGATAATTGCACCGTGTAATTCTGGTGCTTCAACAATTTATCCTGAAATATTGATGGATATGTTCCAACATTCTTCCTCTTTTCTTTTTTTTTTTTTTTTTAATTCTTTCTGCAAGCATATTTCATAATCTTTTAAATATCTCTCCCCTGAAAACTTTAATGTAAAGCACAAATCCTCTTATGTAAGAGAAGTTTAATGCATCTGGATGCTGCTAACCAAACAGAAGCGTTTCAAAGGCATTTCTGTTCTCAGAAATGAAAGAAATTGGTAACAGAAGGTGTTGTAAATATGGATTTCTGAGGAATACGCAATAGCAGAAGGGCATGACTAAGGAAAAGTTCAGGGCTCCCGTTTAATATCAGAAATACAGAATGTCTTTCCTGATTTTTCATTAGCATAACTAAGGATAAAAAAACCCCTTCCATTTTCCAATAGGAATTTATGCTAAGTGACATTTTGCATCCTCTTCTTAGGAGAGGCCTTCTGGAGTTTTGCCCTCTGTGGTTCCAGCATTGACCCAAGACTCGAATCAGGATGCTGAGGTGCAGTGGGGTTGTACAGAGCAGTGAGGAGCATCCCAGAGAAGGAGCCTTGCTCACAAACAGGGGTTGGAACAGGTCATTCAAGGGTTTGGGTGTTTGCTGTGAGAGTCAAACTTCAACCCAGCAAATAATAGTCATTAATAAGGAGTCAGGATAAAGGATTGGGTTGTGGATTTATACAAACTGTGCTGAAAACTCTTGGGTTTGCTCTAGGGGGAAAGTGTTGGAAGTTTGCTGAGTGCTGAGAGCTTTGCTGTAAATCCTGGGGTTAACTGGCACAGAAAAGTTGAGGGGTTTACCTGTAACATGCCCTTGGTGCCTGGTGTAGGAACAAAACATGAGCTGGAGAGAAAGACCTGTGGGATCCATAAAAGCTCCTGGAATTTGTGACAGTGTCCTGTTAGCTGTGAACTCCCAGTGCAGTTTGTTTCTGGTGATGGGGGTTTGTTGCTCCCCTGAGCACACCGTGCCAGGATGGCTTTCTGATTACTTTCCTACTTTTTGCTCTCTTTTGGTGCATCTTTCCTGCACTTTTTCTCTGCCCCATCCCTGGGAGTGTCCAAGGCCAGGCTGGGTGGAGCTCTGAGCACCCTGGGCTATGGGGAGTGGAACCAGATCGTCTGTAAGGTCCCTTCCAACCCAGGCCATTCTGTGGTTCCTGCTGGGGGTTTAAGTTGAACTTTTCCAGACAAAATTTCTGAACCCCCTTGGTTGTCCCCAGCCATGTCCTGAGAAGCCTCCTGGCTGGCAGTGAGCCATGGATCAGCCTTTTTCCCTTCAGCTCCCTCCCTAAGCCCACAGGGCTGGATGCTCTCTGTGAGGATGGCACTGGCACTGCCCCACCAGGAGCTGCCCCGAGCCCCTCATTCCATGTCACACAGGTCTCCAGGAGGAATCAGATCCTAAAGAGTGCCAGACCAGCTGCAGGCTCCTAATCCCAGTGTCCTGAGCCCATTCTCCACGGGAGCTGCTGGGCATTGCCACAGCCTTGCCCTGGCAGCAGAGATGTTGCACAGGCAGTGCCCACCCAGGGCTATTCTCGTTGGGCTGGGTGCCATCCTTTCTGGGCAAGGGTACAGATCATGTCCTGAACTGTGCCAGACACGCTGGTTGTGCCTCATTTCTGCTTGTGAGCTTGGCTGAACGAAAAAAGGAGCTCTCTCTGTGTACTTATATCTGTACCAGGGGTGTTCATGCATAATCTGACACCTTGGGATGGTCCTGGGGGATGATAACGAGGCACCCGGTGCTGCACAACGTGTTTTGGCAGCCAGGAAGGGGTGGCAAACCCCGTGCCCGCCGTTCCTCCTGCAAAGCCTTCGCGTTTCTTTTTGGCACATCCCTGCAAAGAGGAACAAGATGCAAAACCCTGCCAAAGCTTCTTGTAGAATAGATGACATTTATATTGTTATGCAGTTTGCTGATCTAAACGTACCATTGCCTTGCCTTGATAGCCCAGGGCAAGTGCTAATCAGCTTGTTTGGTGGGCACCCTGCCATCTGAAAGGGGGACACAAATAGAGACAGTTTGTGCATCATCCACCAGCCTCGCAGGAACACGATTCCCAGCTGAGAGTGTGGAAATGTGTCTGTCTCCTGAGCGTGTTGGCATGGGAAAGAGGAGTGACAGCGTTAAATATAATGGTTTTGGAATAAATCAGGGTTGTGTTTGGTGGCTGCTCCGAGCTGGCTTTCACGATGTAGGTCACTGGTGGAAAGGGTGAAAGCTCTGGGGGTCACCAGATTTGACCAGCAGAGCTAAGACCCCGTGGAGCTGCTCTGCATGAGGAGCTTTGCTTCTCCCTTCTTCCTCTGGGGCACCTCCAAAGGCTGTTTGGTCTCACAGGTAACAGGGAAGATGAGGAATTGGGGTTCCTGTATTTCCTTCTGGGCGATTTGCCCTCTCTGTGTGCCCCGCATCACCTCGTGCGTGTTCCAGGACTTGGATTTCATCGGTGTTTCGGGATTAAGGACTTGAATCAGGCTTTGCTGGAACGGTGCAGTAGTTCACTGTGCTGGATGGACGGACACAGCTCTTTGACAAAGGATCCATGGAAAACCAGGAGGAGGGGATGTGTTTTGTGCCAGGGAGGAGCAGCAGGTGCTGGGATCCTGTGGCTCGGGAGCAGAGTGGGGAGGGTGTCGTGGTGGGTGTCACCTGTGAGTGACCTGATTGGATGAAGCTGCCTTCAAACCACTGGAAAAAACCCTTCTGTTGCTCCAAGGGAAATTCTGGCTGGATTTAAGGGGAGGAGGAACCCCAGACCTGGCTGAGTGGTGCAGCTCAGCGACGCTGTGGCATCTCCAACCCTAAGGATCTTCAGAGCTCGTGTGGCCACCAGCAGGTTCCATGTTTAGTGAAGCCGTGCTTGGAGTGATGGTTCAGGTGATTTCCAGGATCTTTTACACCCTCTGCACTACTTTTCTACAAACCTCTGTGGCTCTCCTGAGACTTGCCTGGATTTGCAGACAGATGAGGTGCAGCCTCTCCATCCTCATCCTCACTTCCAGCAGCATCTGAAGTGCCCTCGATGCCATTTCCTGCCTGGTTTTGCCTGTTTGATGCACATCCCTTCCCTCTTCCTGTGCACCCATCTCCTATTTGCTTGTTTGTCCTTCAGAGTGGATTTTCATGGCAAACTCGACCTGTGGGTGTTCCATAGAAACAATTACTTTCCAAAACCCCTGAAGATGGGCTGAACGTGGACACTTGCATGAAATGAGAGGGGACTCGGGGTGTACAAACAGAACTTGAGTTCCTTCTGGTAATCTGGCCCTCATCCCAGCCTTTTTGAAGGATAATCATCGTTCTAAGAGAGGTTTTCGTGGACTGTAGCATACACTTTCTGTTTCACTGTGTAATGGAACCTTCCCCACACTCAAGGAAAACAATTTACAGAGCTAATTGCTGAACTCTGCAGATATAATCCTTTAAATGGGTTCTGTTAGATAAGAGTTTATGTTAAAAAAGAAGAAATGTTCTAGAGGAAAATTATTGTTTAGGGAACATTGATTTGCATGAATTAATGTTTTCACTTCAGCTGAGAGTTAAAAATGGATACTTAAGCTAAGCCCCATTTCAGTGTAACATCAGTGCTTCATTAGTTCTGGTGCGAGCTGAAATCCATTGTTTGTTTGCTTTTTTGTGCCTTCAAACTTCAGCTGGCACGGGGTCAAACTGTCCCAAAGATTTCATGTTTTTGAATTGAACAAACAAACAGAAAAAAAAAGCCCTGCATGGACCCTGAGATGGGAGGATGGCTCAGAGCTCCCTTTGTTACTCAGTGCTTCAGTTTAGACAGAGCTCTCCACCCTCCTGTCTCAGCCTACTTATCAGGGAAATTAGGGGTGGTGTTAATGATCTTACCTGACACCGCTGTGGCAGGAATGAGCTGATGAATATTTGCACAGTACAATATTTGTACAGAGGTGCTGCATCACTCGTGCTGCAGGAGCAGCCATCTGTCACATCGCCCACCTTTAGAGTCTGCAAGGAGCGTTTGGGGCTGGGGTAGCTTGTGCAGAACTCGGGGTCTGGGCGCTGGTTTTATGGCTCAGATGTTAATTCAGAATTTAGCTCAGGTCTGAGCCTGCTGCCGGCTCTGTGCAGCCCCTTTGATCTGGGTTATGGCACGAAGCGAGAGGCTCAGCACTGGTTGGGAGGTGGTAATAATGAACTAGACACAATATTTAATTTAATTTAAATCCATTTTCTCCCATGTAGCTGAGTGTTGGTGGCAGATTGAGGGAGAAGGAATAAACCTCAGCGTTTTAAAGCCACCCCAAGGAACACGGGGTGTGTGGATTTGTTTTCCATGGTTTTCTTTAATTATCCTGCAATTTCTGTGTTGTCCTTACCTTGATTATATTCAGAGGAAGGTTTCAGAATCACAGATATCCAAAGAGGAAGAAATTAAGGGAAATATTCACATTGAGGCCTCTCCCAGCACATGAACAGAGCTGGGCTCTCCAGCACTCTGTAGCTGAGGGACATCTGGAGATCATTTCTAATTCCACCACGAATTTCCCTCTCTTCCAGGGTCTGCCAGTGCTGGTGAAGTCCCTTTGGAGAAGTACACAGAGAAGATGCCATCCCAAATCCAGCTGCCCCTTCCCACTGGCCAACAGCCTGAGGAGGAGCTGTTTAGAGGTGAGATGTTCCATCCTGGCACCTGGAGGGAAGAGCTTTTTCTTCCTTGTGCCTGTTGGGAATTGAACTGAGAGTTAAGAGCTCAGGAACTTTTAAACTCTGATTTATTTGTAGGACATTTGTACTGTGATATATCACACAAATCCTTTGCTGCTGCTTGGTTACAGCAACCAGTTTTTCACTGGAAATTGAGGAACTGGGCAATCTTTAAGGACCCAAATAATTCCATGGTTCTATGGAATTCCTGAGTGCAAAAACACACATTAAGTGGCAAACAGACTTGGGTCTCGCTGAGATCATTAAAAAACTCTCTTCCTTTCATTTGCCACCCACCACCCTGCTCAGAAAACTGGATCCATTTTTGAAGCCCTTAATTAAGGATGGGAATTTCGTGTCAGGCAGATGCTGTCACTTTCTCCCAGCCCTTCCAGCAAAAATCCACGTGCACTTTGGTGCCTTGGGCTCTGAGACTGGAGGATGGGTTTGAGCAGCATCTCCCTCGTGGGACCTGCAGTCAGATGAGCTGCATGGGCCAAGTTTAATCCCAAAGTTCCAACACAGAGAGAACCCCCTGAAAACACCAGGAATTGCTCCAGGATTTGGGCAGTAAACGCAGGTTAGGACAGTCTGGGTATTTGCTTTAATCCCCTTGGGTTCTATTTTGAATTTGCTGTGTTCCTGCTTGCTAAACCACTTTCCTTTTCCGCCTTGTTTCCCCGTGGCAGAAGGAGCAGGGATATTCTGGAAGCTGGAAAAGTGCCACGTGCTCCAGAGCGGTGCCACTAATTCCTGCAGGGCTTCTGAGCTGAGCACTGCCACTCCCAAACACTGACCCTCTCCTAGGCTTCCCCTCAGAGATTCCCCACCCTCCTACCAGGCAGGGCACAGCCCAGGTGACAGGATTTCGGTTTCTGAAGGTTTGAGAGGATGTGGGAGTTGGGATTTAGGGGTTCCTGCTCCTTTAGGCTCAGCAGGAGGGATTCAGGGAGCCTAAATATCGCCAAAATATTGCCAAAAAATCAGGAGTGCAGGAGCATCCTTGAGCTGGATGGAGCTCTGAGCCACCTGGGATAGAGGAAGGTATCCCTGTCCATGGAACTGGATGGGCTCCAACTCATTCTGGGAATTCTGTGAGGCTGGATTTATTATTTTTTAGATTATTGTTTGTTTCCTCCCAGCAGAATGAAATATTCCAGGGGTCTTGCTGCCCTTCTGCCACATGTTTTGGTGTGGTTCAGCAGGAATTCCTGGGGGGAGAATCTCCAAACCTGTCACAGAGTGAAGCCTCTTTCATGGAGGAGTAAACAAATCTCACTTCTACTTTTCCACTTTTTTTTTTTCCCTTTTCCCTTGAGCTGAAATTTGGGAAAGTCATTTCACGTCAGGTGGTGAGGCTTGGAACCAGCAGGAAAAAAACCTCTCTGGTGTTTGCTCGTTCCTTAGGTACACCACAGCGCCCACAGCTCCTCTCACCACTCCCAGAGAGAGTTTGTGTAAGTCCTAAAATAATTCCATGCCTCTGGCCCACAAATATCCCCCTTTGGTCAGCCTTATATAGAGTAATTGCTGTTTGACATGGCACCGCAGCTGGGGCTGGGCTTATTTTGGGTCAGGAGATATAAAAAGCTGTTTGTGAAAAAGAAATATATAAATAAATAAGATGCCTGCGGTTGTTGGTCTGCCATCCTAAACGAACGAGTGCAGGGAGTTGTTAATTCGTTTATTCTTTCTTCATTTATTTTGCTTTTAGGGTCATTTGTGAGAGCGTTGGTTCGGTACCAAAGGCATCCAGCCTGGCTAATTCAAATACATCTCCAATTACCAAAATCCTAATTATCCTGGGGTCTTGTGGTGCTATTGGGACAGTTTTGTGGGGTGGCACAAACCCAGGAAAAGGGGTCAAGGCTTAACCATGGGAAATTCATTTTGCTGAGCGGGTGACGGGTGGGAAGAAGCACCTTGAGGGCAAGGTCTGTCCTCCAAATCCTTGGGTTTCTGAGCACGCAGCTCATTCCCACAGCTCTGCGTGGTGTCAGGAGCACTTTTTCGAGTCCAACATCAAAGTCCCTTCTAATTTTAATACCTTTGATATGCACATGGGTATTTATACACACGGGTTTTATATTCTGGTCATATCTGGAGATACAGGAGTGCAGCCAGGGAAGGGGAAAGCAGGACCATGTACAAACACGTGTCACTTCTTCTCTGCCCCCGAAATGCAGGTGCCTGTGTGGGAAACAAGTTGTGAGGCCGTTTATGGGACCTGAGCTCAGGAAGTTGGGATGTTATATCCCCTTTTACAGTTTCCCATGCCGGGCTGGCCCTTTCACCTCAAAAATTCGCATCCCGCTCGATTTCACGGAAGATCCCAATATTTTTAGTCATCCTAGGAAAGAATGTTGCCCACTGGGATGGAGCAAGTGGCTCTGGATCAGGAATCAGGGGTTTGGTTGTCTTTTTTCTGCTGTTTTTATGGGCTGGGACAATCCTTAGTGCTCTGCTGCACCTCTGTTTAACAGCAACGTGGGGTTGTAACACCGAGTTACCTTGCCCAGAACTGTTTCAGGATGGAATTGAAGCTTGGAGAGCTTTTGGCATCAGAGGAACGGAGCAGTTATGAGAAGTATTCCTGTGGTTTGGCTTTATTAAGGATCCCAGCTTCCTGAGGGATTGTATCCATGGGATGGGGCTGGGAAGGAAACCAGGAGCAGATAGGCAGGGATCGAATCCCTTCATGGGCAGTGCTGAGCAAGGAGGGTGGATCTGCAGCCCTGGGTGGAATTTTCCTGTAAAAAATTCCAAAATGCACATGGAAAGCAGTTCTTTATAACAAAAAAGACAAGAGAGCTGATATGCTGATGGCTTTTGAGGCAAGGCAGGGCTGGAAAGGAACAGATGGGGGATTTTATCTTTTAAACTGGGAATAGGAAAGCAGAAGGAATCTGGGAGCAGTTCTTGGCTCAGGAATCGCTCTCAGGTTTCTTGGCTCCTTGTTCTCCATCAGCTGTGCCAGGCAGGTAGGGAATGGAATCCTGGAATCCTGGGCCAGAGGCAGATCTGTCCTTGTAAGGGAAATAGAGCTATGGGCACAATTTTCCCTCTGCTGGGCTTGGGGTTTCCTGTCAGGTATCGATAATATCGGATGGATATTGGCCATATCCATCGTGTTATTCCTTCTATTTTATATTTCTCTTCTTGCTGTTACTCCAGGTGCTCCATCCCAGCTCTGACTTCTGCTGGATATTTCCATATTCCTGGTAAGAATCTTAATTATTTTTTTTCCAACTGCAGCAAATCTGCTGTGTCCAGGTAAATGTTCCTGTAGGGTGTGACAGGAAGGAGGAAAGTTTGAGGCCAGGCTGTCAGGGATGGGATCTTTTCCATTCTAAAACTACTCCGAGTGCTTTCATTCTATTTAAAAGGCTTTTATTGAGCAAAAAAGCATCATTCAGAGGCTCTGTCTTCTTGCATAGCTACAACAGGTTTAACTCGTGGCAGCAGCTCTTACTTGAGTTCATTTTTTATCATCTTGGGTTTTGCTTAATTTCATGCTTCTCTCAAAGGTAACAGGGAAAGCCTCACGTGGTGCAGAGATAGAAAATGAAGTGCAGCTTTCCTTCCAGCCCATTAATTCTCTTCCGTGGAGCTCTGAACCAGTCTGAGCACACAACTGGGAGGAATCAAAACCCAGACAGCCCCACACTGCACGAGCTCCGGGAGAGAGCGGCTTTGTTTTGAAGCCGGGTTTAGCGCACTTGTCCAAAGTCGTGGCCGTTTTTGGGAGCTCGGAATGTTCTTGTTCTGCCTCAGGAAGAGACTCGGGTCGTAGGAACTGGAGAGAGATCCCAAAATATTTGAAGCTGTTAAAGTAACTGTAGACCTAATTCTGAGTTCTTTGCCGAGTGAGGCCAAGCAGGGATTTGAACCTGATTTTTATGCGCGCTCTTTTCTTCCCTCTTCTCCTTTCAACTCCAAGTTCCATCTTATGTTAAAGAAACCATCCCTGGGGATTTCATAAAAATGGATTTATTGAGGTCAGACAAGTTTTTTTTTAACTGACCTGGTGTCTTGTGTCCAGCCACCCCCACCCCTGAAACAAATAAATAGATTTCACAGTGGAAATTTCCTGAGGAAATTTTCCTGTCTTGATCAACAATTTGTGTTACAACAGTTTGGGTTAGAACTCTGCCTAACTGTGCAATATAAAGGACAGAGAGCGAGGGGAATGTCCAGGATGGGAAGATCTGGTGTTTAGGGGACAGTGTCCATCCAGTGGATGGCTCTGCTGGGTTCATTGACCTCTTGCTGTCCTGGACAGAAAAGGAAACTCCAGTTTTTCTTCCTTAGTCCGGATGCTGACTCACCTGTGTGGGGAAGGCAAACAGCCACAGGGTTGGTGCTTCACTGGTGTCCCAGTGTGCCTGGGGATGGCTCATCAGCTGCTGGGCTTTGCTTTTTCAGTTACTCACCCCTCTCGTGGTGCCCCAGGTCTCTGTCACCGCTGAGTAAGTTCTTTCTCCCAGCTTGTTCCAAAGCCAGTGGCAATATTTGGGTGGTTGGTGTCTCATTGATGCCCAGTGTCAATTCCAGCCTGTTTTGCTGGGAGCTGGAAACCTCTTCCAACTGCTCTGTCCCTTCCCTGTGCCTGTTCCCAAATCCCAGCCTGCTCTGGGGTAGGACTGATGAGTTGTCCCAGTGCTGCTGTGTTTCAGTGCCCACCGCCAGGATTTCACCGGATCAAGGAACCACTGTTCCCAAATTTCTGCAGCTTGGCCGTGCCCAAGCAGCACCGACTGTCACCAGCCATCCTGGTTCAGCCAGGGAAGCTTCCTGTGGCGTTGGGGTGCGTTCCCACACTCTCTGCCTGCTCCAGAAGGCTTCCAGGTGCCTTCAGACCGAGAAACTTCCTAAAATCTCACTGGAGAGGGCATCACTTACGGTGCTGTGGTACTTCCCCTTATTTCCAGTGAGCACCGAGCTGGGGACGCCAGTTCAGCCAGGCTGCTGGGAAGAAGGTGGCTCTGATCAGTGCCCAGGCAGGCTGCTGATGGTCCTTGAGCCGTGCTGGCTGCAGCACTGCTGGTGCCAGCCTGCCACCCGCCCTTGCCTCCGCGGGCACGGCTCGCTCCCGCCGCTGGGAACGCGGAGACACGGGCAGACAGGGCTGGAATGCAAATGCAGCCCTGCACAGCCCTGTTCCCTCTCATAAACTATCGATTCCGTGTCTGGCTGGCTCTCCCCTGGTAATAGGCCATAGGCAGAAGGCAGCAGGGTGAGGAGGAGGAGGAGGAGGAAAACCTGTCACGATCGTTCGATGCGGCTGCCGAGCCAATGGGAGGAGAAAGCCGTGGATTGGGCTCGCGGGGAGCAGGGCTGGGGGGGCTGTCTTAGCAACAGCAGAGAGCAGCTCTGCCCCCTCCCAGCCTGCAGCCAGGCTGGAAAGTTCCTGATGATGTCCCTTAATGTATTTGTCTCGCTCATGCCAAGTTCGTACGTGATCTGGGTGACTTTGCCCGTTTATCCCTCTTCCCTGTGGCCCTCTGGAAAGGGTAGGAGGGAATCTTTTCTTTCTCTCTCCTGCTAAAACCAACAAGTGAGCTCAAGGTAAAGAGATCAGCTGCTTGATTCGGTGCTGTGCGAGCCCTGAGAACAGAAGGGAGTTTCATATTCTCTTTTTGTGGTTGGTGTCTTCCTCTTGACGCCTGCCCAGGGCTGTCTGGTGTTCACACAGCTCCAGTGGGAGCTGGATACCTGGACTGTATTCTCATCTCTGCTAAAGAGTTCTTACATGAAGTCAGGTGAACCCCTACCCCTCCAAATCCAGGTCACTTTGGTCTTTCTCCGTTAAACCCTCCCTGTGACCTGTGGACTGCAAAAAGCCAGCCCAAGGCACCGTCCTGCCTTGCCCCTTCTCTGCCTTGCAGCAGAAATTGCTCTTTCTGTCTCTCTGCCTCTCCCCTGCTCCATCTATCACTGGTTTAACCAACCAGCAATGAAAATGGCAGCTGAATTTGTCCAAACCTTCGGAACATTTACCGTAGCCGAGCGCTGGCGCTTCCAGCGCCGCGACCTTCGCTGTCCTCCCCTCACCTGCTGCCTCCTCCTGCTCCTCAGCATCCCCACGTGTCTCCTGGGATCTGCATGCTGGTGGCAGCCGGGGGTTTGGTGGGCCCTGCATCTGCCCAGACGGCGGGACAGTAATAGCAGCACCGTGGGGACCGGCAGATACCGGCCTTGGCAGGGTGGCCAGCGACGGCTGGGTCAGGGAGCCTTTCCCTGCAGTGTCAGGGAATTTAGTCAGCTGTCATCGCTTCTTAATTAAAAATAGCTGAGACTCACTCACATTCCTGGGCTGTGTGCTGGCTCGTTTGTCATCTTGTCCTCTGCTCCGCAGCAAAGCCCCTGAGCAGCTCCAGGAGCAGGCAGAGGCTGGAAATTCCTGCGGCAGGTGAGGGGAGCGGGGAGCAGATAATCCACGCCAAAAGCTGCTCTGTGGGTCAGGAGTTGAGCAGGGTTCAAAGGGGATGAGGACACAGAACAAAATGCATTTATTTTAGGTTTATTTGTGTGTATAAACCCATTTTATGTTTATCTATATATATATAAACTCCCACAGGACTGTCAGGAATCAATCAAACTCTCCTGGGGCTACAGGAAAGTTCTCCTTGTGGACAAACCAACTTCCATCTTTCCGTCTTGAGTTTCCAGCATCTTCCTCTGGCCCAGTGCTCTCAAAAATGGTGGGTTTTTTTCAGTCTGAGCCAGCCAGACCTTTCCTATGTACATAAGTGATTGGATTCCTAATTCCACACTAAATGGAATTTAGTGCTATCTGTGATTGCTATCACCTTCCAGCAGGTTTCACTGATTTATTTGGGATGTTCCTGAGGGGACAGGGAGCTGGGAGGTTACCCAGAGGTTCAGGAGCTGCAGAGGGAAAGAAACAGCAGGCTGTAATATCATCACTGAAGGAAAATGCATCCCCCTCCCCCTGCCAAAAAAATAAAGGATTTACTGTGATTCTCACCAGTGCTCGGAGCCAAGGGACAGTTTTGGCATGGTGAGAACTTTCCTGGCTTCCTTTTTCCAAGTACATCAGAGGTGGAAGGGCATCAGGCTGCCTGACTTCCTGAACTGGAAGTTGCATCCGGATTAGCATATTTAATTGTCTGGGATTGGCCTAATTTCCATGAATTTCACTAATCCATTTTGGAACCTGTTTATGTATTTGGTGTCCAGGGCCTTGGGTGGTGATGAATTCCAGCATTAAAGCACAGATTGTTGGGAAAGCCCATCCAGGATGTCCTGTACAACACCATCAGCCTGCCCAGGAGGGAAGGGGTGGCTCCTGCCAGGGCTCTGGGTGTGCTCAGGGATAATCCCCCTGAGACCACCCGAGAACAGAGCTGGGACCGAACCTCCCGTGCTTCTCCACCCAGTGACCAACTGGGACCAGTCTGAGCTGAAAGGAGACTTTTTCCCACTGCTAAAAGGGGATTTTTCTGGCCATACGGTGATCCCCCTCAGGAATGTGTTCCTGCTGACTTGATGGAAGATCCAGAGACACTTATGGATGTTCTAAAACCAGTTTTATCTCCTGCAGAGGGGAATTTCACATGCAGCTTATGGGATACATCTGGTTTAATTCAATTTATTATCTTCAGTCTGTTGGTTTTTTTCTGAGTCCAGTTCAAGAAAGCTGTGGAGGAGTTCATAGGGATGAACAGGGGAATGGACTGATTTGTTTGGGGATTTTGAGTTATTCTGAGGTGTGCTGGAACTGAAAATCAGAAGCAACAGGTTGAAGCTCATCTGAAGCCCAAAGCTGAGGGCAGAGCTCCACATTAGTCGAGACATTTTCACTGCTGAATCTTCTTTTTTTTTTTAAACTAATTAAGCTCTGATGACTTCAGCTGTATTTTCAGCCTCTGATTAAGGGCATGATACTAATTAAACTCTTGAATTATTAAAAATGCAAATAGTCAGACCTGTGTGCAGCAGCACACTTGCTTTTCCCTGCTCCAGGACAGCAGCGGGAATATTTGACAGAGTCTCTCGTGGTCACGAATTTTTCTTTTCTCTTTTGTTTTATTTATTTTTTTTTTTTTTGATGGTTGAACTCCACTGGATGCAGAACTAAAAAATTCAGCTGCTGGGGTGTAAATGTCTCCAGTGCCTTGCAGCTACACGAGGAAGTTTGATTAAAGCACAGCAAGTTTGGGGAGGAACTCTGGGTTTTCTGACATCCCGGCAGTGGCATTTTGGCTGGATGGGCTGTTGGCACTGAAATACCAACCAGTCCTTGGAGATGCTTCCAGCAGCAGAACTCTTGGAGCTGCCTTTAAGCTCCAACTTTGTTGTCATAGCTCAAGATGTGAAGCAAGATGAGTTATTTACACCTCTGGCTGGCCCCTCAGCTCCTGTCCCCAGCATCCTCTGGGACACACATGGATTTTCAGAGAGGCGTCCTCATCCCAGGAGTTCTTTCTGTGGCTTTTCCTTCAGCCCAGGTGTGTTTTGAGGTCTGACTGAGTCCTTTCCTTCAGCTCAGGACAGTTTCGAGGTGTCACTGTGGCCTTTGCTTCAGCTCAGGATGGTTTTGAGGTCTGACTGAGGCCCTTCCTTCAGCCCAGGTCTGTTTTGAGGTCTGACTGAGTCCTTTCCTTCAGCCCAGGTGTGTTTTGAGGTCTTTCTGTGGCTTTTCCATCAGCCCAGATGTGTTTTGAGGTCTTTCTGTGGCTTTTCCATCAGCCCAGATGTGTTTTGAGGTCTTTCTGTGGCTTTTCCATCAGCCCAGATGTGTTTTGAGGTCTTTCTGTGGCTTTTCCATCAGCCCAGATGTGTTTTGAGGTCTTTCTGTGGCTTTTCCATCAGCCCAGGTGTGTTTTGGTTGTGGCCCTGCTGAGCAGGAGGCATCTGAGGGCCGTTTTGATGTCTGTAGTGTGACATCTCAGCAGGCACCAAGGCCCTCTTTGGAGGAATGGCCCTGCTGGTGCACAAACACATCTTTTGAAGGGGGTTTTGTGACCAGAAGTGGGGCTTCTCTCCGTGTGGGGAGCCCTGCAGAAGTACAGCGAGCTGGGCTTTGAGCTGAGCTGGGGCTCTCGAGGCTGGGAGCTGTTGCCTCTCACTGTTCCCCCAGTGTCACCATGTACTCAGATCGTGGCAATTTCTCTGTTTGCTATAAAAAAAATTAGTGCAAGAGCTCCAGTGAGACCTTGAGTGCCACTTCTGCATCTCTGCTATGCCCTGGCCACCCTTTTGGGGCCATGGGACAAGTGTCTGTCCCCTCCTGGAGCCCTCTGCCACTCTGGAGGCTCTGCTGGAGCTGGCAGTGGCTGCAGCCAGGACCAGCTGGGAGATTGGAGAGATATTCCAGGAGCAAATCCAGTTGTAACCTGCCCAGAGGGAAGTTTCTTTCTCGTGCCTGGTTAGCTCCCCACAAAGCCATAAATAAAATAAGGTGCAGGGGGCATTGTTCAAATGCAGCAAGCGCACATCATATTTAATAACCTGTAAATCTCACTGGGGTGAAGTGACAACAAATTGTTGGAGTTATCAGCTAAAAATGACCCAAAATGGCTGCAGCTGAGACCAGTCAATGGCAAGTGAGGTGGTAAAGCCAGGGGTTTTTTTTGGTTCTCCTCCTGACTGTCCTTTTGGTGTTAAAACAAAGGCAGACGTGGTCATTACTTCACCTATGACAAGGGATTTTTTTCCCTCCTCCTGCTCTAATGGGCTGCAGGTGTTTCACAGCCAGCCCAGGCTAATCAGGACAGACTTTCTGGCCACAGGCCAAAATTATAAAACTGTCCAGGGAGGGAAGAAAAGAAAAGACAAGGGGTGGGGGGGGGTGGGAAGGAAAATAAAAAAAACCAAACCCCCACACTAAAGCAAGCGAGGGAGTCACTCCATGCTGAGATTTTGTACTTTTGTGTCTCCTGAAGTGAATACATCAGGAATCAAAGGTTTGAAAAGTCATTCAGCCTCTCCAAAGGAGAGGGGGAGCCATCTGCACACCAGGATGGAGCTCCCTCCTCCCAGTGGCACCGGGGTAACCCCGGAGTAGCTCCACCAGAGTTACAAGCAGCTCAGGCGGGATGTGGGATCCTGGCCGGGTGTGGGCATCTTCCTGCCAGGATAACGTGTGGGACCAGCCCTGGAGCGCTCAATCTCCATGGTGATGGCTCCCCTGCTCCAGAGCTGCCAGGGAATCACTGTGGCCTTGTCCACAGTTCATTAATTAATCCCTTTTTCGGCAAAATTGGAGCTGCAAAGACAAGGCAGAGCTCTGCAGCTTCTCACCCTGTTAGGTTTCAGCGGTGTCTTGCCCTCAAGCCCCACGTGCACAGCAAGTCCTTGGGGTCTCCTGGAAGCTGGAGCAGCGCTGGGAAGCCAGCGGGAAGGGAAGATGGGCTCTGAGAGGGTGGCAGCTCCCCGTGCCCTCCAGCTGGGGAGGCTGGGCTGGGCTGGGGCCTTCCCCGGGTGCTGCGCTCTTGGGTGGGAGCCAAGGAGCAGCCAGGAGCAGGGAGCACGGGGAAAAGCTGGATCTGAGGCTCTGGCTGGCTCCGAGCAGCTGGTTTGACTTGCCCTGGGGCACTGTGGCTAATGCTGAGAGATGGAGCCTCCAGAGGCGCCTCGGTGTCATTGTGGGGCTGCCCTGGGGACACCCCTCACCTTCAGCCTCCTCAGGCAGTCCCTAAAGGTAAGTGAGCCGAGTGCAAGCCTCAGGGCATGTCCGTGGGAGCGTTCTGGGTTTGGGGTGCAAATCCCATAATGAGGCGAGTGAATCCACAGGATTCCTTATGACAGATCCCAACCACGAGCAGCTTATCCAGATTCGTTCAGAGCCAGGATTTGGTTCGGGCCAAGGGCTTTGTTTTGTTTGTTTATCTAAGATATGGGTTTGGATGCTTAGCAGGGAGAAGAAAAACCAACCCAACAAAACCATGACTGATTGGTGTTAATTATTTTCATTTCAGATCTCCTTTTGGCAGCTGGATGAGAAGGGAATGCCACGGCCAAGGAGGGATTGCCAAGGTTCAAGCTGTATTCCAAGGGAACACGAGTTCTGTGGGCCACCTCCACACCAGGTCAGTGCCTTCTCTCTGGATTCGCTGCCAGAGCTCTGAGGAGCATCCCTGATAACTCAGGCTCTGCAGATGGTTTTGAGGGTGATCAAAATGGCCCAGTGGAAATTCCCTCGTATCAGGAATTACACGGTTGCAAGGCTTAAATGATTCAATGAATTGTATTAGATCATTTTTTTTTGTTACAGGAAGCAAATGGCTGATGAAAAGATGTTTCAGAAAGGGCTTTGTAATCAGGCAGAGTGAGTCAGTTCTGAATTTTCTGCTTTTTTGCCTTTTGTAGTTGGTTGGAAAAGTCTTTGAGTTCTGGCTTGTTGTTTGAAAAGTGCTGAGAACACCGTGACACCTCTGAAAATACAAATAATAGTGGCAGTGAGCAGTAGCTTATCAAACCTTTTCTGATGGCTTAGAAATCCCTGGATTCTTTTATTCTCCACCCCTTGGAGTATCCTGTGCTTCAATTTCTGGCTTTGGGTGCCGGTAAAGCACAGCTGGGTCTCTGCTGCGGAGATGGGACACAGAACCACATGGATTTGGGGTGGCAGGGGCATGACTTCATGTCCTTTTCTCCTTAAGCTTATCTGAGGAGGGGAGGAAGCTGTGGACCTTATCTCTTTCTGAGTGGAAAAACTGATCTCAAGTGCACATGTTTGAAGCTGCAGCAGCGTGAGCCAGGTTGGCTTGACTAAGCCACAAAATCTGACTGAGCCTAATTAGAAACCAGGATGCCTCCCAGCCCTTAAAGGTTGCTTTCAAGATTATGATGAGCTGACAAAACATATTAGTGAGAGGTGGGATTGGTATGAGCCATGTTTGGCATTTCCCTGCTCCGTGGCAGCAACAAGAGGCCCTGTGTGGAGATCAGAGGCCCCCGTGCGTGAGCCGGGGTGAATTCACCCCACCTACACTGTGGTGTTCAACTCCGAGTTCCGTGCACAAAGCTCCCAGAGTGCATGGGCTGGACTGAACTGGAGATGCTGCTGGTCTGAGAACTAAGTGTTGTTTAGTTTTAAGCCACAAGAGGAGAGATTTTGAGGCACTTTATTCCGAGGGTTGTGAATTCGCAGGGTGTCCAGAGCAGCTGTGGCTGCCCCATCTCTGGGAGTGCCCAAGGCAGGGTTGGGTGTGGCTTGGAGCAACCTGGGATAGTGGGAGATTTCCCTGCCCAGGGCAGGGGTGGCACTGGGTGGGCTTTAAGGTTCCTTCCATCCTAAACCATCCTAGGATTCAGTGAAGGGCACCCCTGAGACCACCAGGCTCTCAGAACTGATGCACAGAGAGCAGGCATTGCAGTCTGCCAGCTCCTAAATTGTGCTGGCTTGTCTGTGAGCAGAGGTGAGGATTTAAAGGGTTCAAGGAGGGCCCCGTAGCAGTTTTTCACAGTTTCTTTCCAGGATTTGTTTTGCTTTGAGGCAGTGCCGGATCCCTGTGCTCCCCATCCTGCACATGGCATGGCACTGTTGGACGGGGCTGGGAAGGGGCTGTGCCAGGCTGGTGGTGAGGGCAGGGCTGGCTTGTGCTGGATGCCACTGGGACCCACTGCCGGCCTCCCCGTTCCAGGCCAGCAGGTGCTTTGCCCATCCAGGCCCTGCCAAGCTCCCTCCTGCTGTTCTCCCGAGTTCCAACATCCATCTTTGCTCGTGCTGCTGTTCACAGTCCCTGTGTGCTGTCTGCTCAGAGTTTGCTGTTTCCCTGCAGCCAAGGGTTTTCCATCCGAGGTGGTGGAGCTGCACCGACGTCCTCTGGCCCCGAGCACGGAGCTCAGCCGCCCCTAACAGGTCCCTTTGCTTCTCTGCAAGCCCATGAGGAGAGGTTTGAGGCTGAGCAGAGAGCTGGTGCGCTCTCCCAGGGCAGCCTCCATGTCTGGGCCTCCGCTGTTTTTGTCCGAATCTCATCTGACTCCTTTCCAAAAGTGGTTCAGTCTGTAAAACCAGACCAGGTGCCTTTGGTCGGGCTCATTCCTGAAATACCAGCTAGGAGTAAAAAAGCAGTTTGGATGGGTCTTTAAATAAGTAGGAAGTTCATTTCAAGCTGGTTTTGGTTGGTTTTTTTTCCCCCCTCACTCAAGGCATTTGAATCTTCCCTTATGCTTTCCTGATAGAAAACTGACCTTGCTCAGACCAGTCCCTGGTCTTAGACCTGATTTATTGCACCCCCTTTTAGGAGAGCTTCAGAATTGCTCAGTGCCACACTGCAGCCTCTGAAACCTCACCTCTAATGCACATTCTCTGCACCTTGACCTCTCGGGTGTTTCACAAAGAGTACAACTCCCAGCAGGTCAGATGGGAGGTTTTGCTTTCCCATTCCACTCCTTCATTTGCCAAAGCAGTGAGGGGGAAAAAAAAAAAAAGCCAAACAGACCTCACCAGCCAAACTTGGTGGAAGAGTTTAAAAGCTCTGGTGGCCTCTGAGCTTTGATTTTGTTCTGCATCCCTGTTCCCTGCCAGGCTTTGTCCTCCAGACTGCCCTTCCTCCAAACAGCGCCGCTGGCACGGGGCTGCTCCAGGGCTCCCGATGCTGCCAAGGAGATGGGCCCTGATTCGGGAGAGGAGCTTTGCCAACCTTCTGTGCTGGGGCCTTTGCAAACTTCCCCGAAGCATCTGCTTTGTTTCTGGTGGTGGGTTGCCCTGAATGGTCCTTTTGTGTGCTCTGCCTGGCGCCTCAGCCCGGCTCTGGAGGAGCCCCAGATAAATATGACAGCTCCTGTTCTGCAGTATCCCCCGGACGCTGCGCCCGCCCTGCGCCCGGCGTGTCCCTGGCGGTGTCACTGATGGTGTTTATATTGCTGCATCAACCTCAGCTCTTATCGTGTAACCAGAGAGGGGCCAAGGGAGCGGGGAGAGCTCTGCTGGGCCTCTGCTCTGGGGGTCGGCTGCAGGGACACAGATGGGACGAGCCCTTTGCCACGGAGCTGTTTACCCTGACCGGTGCCACGATGTGCTGGTGGATCCTTCGAGGGGCAAACAGAGGTGTGTGAAATGACAGCAGAGCTGTACTCCTGCAGGGTGGCAGCGGCTGTTCCTTTGCACCCCTGAGCGGGAGGTCTTTGATGCCTGAAAAAGGGTTTCCGCTGGATATTTTCGAAATTTTCGTTTCTATTTAAGCACGGGGAGCGGACAGAAGCGTTTCTGCCTCTAGGACTTGCAGTCCAGCTGCTGGAGTGTCCCCAGTTCCAGGCATCACCCAGAGGGAGCTGCTGGGAGCCCGGCCCTGCCCACGCTGTCTCTGGACAGTGTTTGGCCGCTTTTATCTCTGCAGCCTGGCCGGGGGAGTCGGCTCTCAGTGCAGACCCTGCATTGCTCGGCATCTAATCTGCACTGCTGGACTCAGGCAGGCTCAGGGGGCAAGGGGGAGGGAGATAAGCCTGAGAGGGAAAGGTGGGAGTGGAAAATAACATCTTTGAGGGGACAGCAGGAAACCTGGGCTCGCTCATGTCTTGGGAATTGCTCAGGACATGGCCAAGTGAGTGTTTCCTGATCCCCTCTTTTATTTTTTCTCTATCCCCTCTATTTTTTTCCACTCTTGAAGATCAGGAGGAAAAGCTGCCTAGTAGGGCACGACTTGGGGAATCCCAGCTCGGGGGATGCCCTTAGAAATGTCGCTAGAAAGTGTCCCTGGTAGGTGGAACCTTGATCCACCTCGAGATAGTTCAGCTTCAAAGATTTTCTTTGTATTCCTTCCCTTTTTACCTGGATTTCCACTGACCATCATCTGCTCAGTCCAATCCTTGCCTACACGTGGAGAGGGCATCTCTGCATGGAGGATATTTTCAGTTTGTTTGTTGTTGTTTGCTTTTTGCTGTGGAGAGGTGAATCCAGATGGGAGACTAAATGAGGGACAGAAAGCAGGAAAGATTTCTAGCAGACAAAAAGACATTGTTGCTTCTGGGTGAGAGGGATGGGAGGCGTTATTTGAGAGGAGAGGTGGGGCTGTGGAGCAGGGCAGGAAGGGGAGGTGATCAGCTGTGTGTCCTTACAAGTGCCTCACACTCCAGCATAAAAGTCACTGTGTGGGTGTCACACTGTGCCCTCTGTTATTGAATTTGGGGATCCACTCACCAGAGATCAATAACCCCACGCTCTCTGTACAGGGCTGGGATCACGGGATGCTCGTGGCACGTTCCGTGTCCTGCAGGGATCGATGGTGTCTGCTCCTTGCCTGCCCTGATGAAATCAATACCTGGCCTCTGTAGGCACCTGTGATGAGCTGAGCTGCTCGAGGTCGTCGAGGAGGGCACCTGGCAGCCTTTGAAAAAGAAAAGGATTTTGATCCAGAATAGTCCTCATGTCCTACTTTCCCGCTCCCCTGGGCCAGCTTGTTCCTAGAGCAGGGCTCTGAAAGCAAAGAGAAGAGAATTGTCTCCTCTCAGGGATGATCTAAGGAATCTGGTATTTCTGCTGTCTCCAGTCCTTTCTCTTCGCTCCAGCTGTCACCTGTTTCGTTTCTCCCGTGCCTCTCATTAACATAGTGGTGACAATTAGGTGAGGGATGACGTGGCAGGGTTATGATTTACTTTCTGGTTATGATTTCTGGCTGTGCTGTGGCAGCTCTGGGTGCCCAGGCATCGATGGGAGCTGTTGGTGTCTCTGTGAGCCCAGTGCTGCTCCATCAAGGTGGAAAGAAACTTGGGTTCAGACCCCTCTGGCTTCTGCTGCTGCTTGGAACCCAGATCGACCCCAAATGGACCCGAATTTTACATGCAATACACATTTCCCCTCCATTCAGCCCGAGCCCAGGAGTGACACAGCCTCATTCAGAGCGATGAAAACAAATGCAAATCCCTGTGCCCTGGTTTGTTCTGCTGGATTAGCCCATTTTCCCCCCCAGATTGAGGCAGGGGCATTTGCAGGTGTTTTCTCTGTGGCAGTCCTGGCATGCAGGGGTTTGGGAGAGTGGCCACTGTGGGCTCTGGGAAGGGCACTGCCAATGAAAGGGGTTTTTTTTCCCAGGATAAAAGGGTTTATGCAGAATGCTGACCCTTTGGACCACATATCCTTCCATCCCTGGGAGCCTTCATCACTCCCCCAACCTTCTTGCAGCACTCGAGGATTATCACTGTAAAATAAAGCAGCCCTGGTAGGATGGGCTTTTTAATTTTATTTTCTTTTATTTGCTCAGGGGTATAAAAACGCTATCTTTTAACCTGTCAGTTTGCATTTACAACACATCTGAGGTTTGAAAGAGGCTGTCCAAAATGAAACCCAAGAGTAATAGGAGTGTGTTAGGGGAGCCAGTAGGCATTGAATAGTCTCTGTGGTGGCAGAAAAGCCTTAGGCTTCAACTGATTGCTAATTATGTGGCTTTATTCCTTTTTAAGAAAATACCATGCAAGGTTTGTGAAGGAGGTAAAGTGTGTTAATCTGTGCAGAGTTACCAGTTTTGGGGTTGGTGGTTTTTTCTTTATTTCCTCCCCCCTTCCTTTTGGGTTGTTTTTTTTTTTTTTGTCATTAAATTCCCATGCCTCGATTTGGTTTTACAGCCTGGTTTGAAAATGAAGCCACATTCCCAAGTTCTGCCACCCATCTCTTGGAGCCCCTGAGTGAAGGGCACAAGTTGTTCCACCTTAAAAAGAAAAGGGGAAAAAAAAAAAAGGAGAAAAGGGTAAAAAAAAAAGCAAAAAAAAAGCAAAACCCACGCTGTGCAGAGAGGGAGAGAGTTACAGCGAGTGGGCCCCCCGCTTTTCTCCGAGGGGGAATGTAAGCAGATCCTGCCTGAAACTGCTTCACTCAGCAGTTTTCAGCTTGTTTTAATTGGCCTGGCCTGAAAGAATTCTGAATGCTGTACCTGTGCCAATGAAAATGCAAATGTTCCCCCGAGCCGAGGCTCGCAGGGCCTGTCCCCAGCTCGGGGAGGGGGCACGGACACAGGGACGGGGTGGGAAAAGGGGAGGCCTTGCCCTAACTCAGCCTTGGGAAACAAAGGGCTTTGGAAAATGGAGTATGAGCAGGGAAAAATGCAGGGTTACCTGCTGGAAGTCTGGCAGATCTGGGAGCTCTGTGCTGCCTGGCACTGGGCTGGGGGATCCTTTTCTTGTCTCTTTCTGTTTAGGTTTGGCTGGGCAGTTTTCTTGTCAGAAACGCGCCCTGGGGCATCCCTGCAGCCCCTGGGGATGGTGCTGCTGCGTGTCCTTGGAAAATTGAGCTCAAAAACTGATCCCCCCACAGCCCCTGGGGATTGTGCTGCTGGGTATCCTTGGAAAACTGAGCTCCCAAACTGATCCCAGACTCCCCCAGCCTGCAGGGATGAGCAGGGTGGGCTCCAGGAGGGACCAGTCTCCATTTCACTCCATTGGATAGGAGCTGCTGCTGGTTTGGGGTGTGTTTGTAGGGGTGCAGGTCAGGATCCTCCCCATGCAGCCCCCTGTCTCGTTTTTAAGCTGTTCATTCCCTTGGGATGCTGGCCCTGCACAGGTTTGTGCTTCATTGAACCCCAGAATGGTTTGGGTTGGGCAGGACCTTAAAGATCTTCTCCTTCCAGCCCCTGCCACGGGCAGGGCCACCTCCCACCATCCCAGGTGGCTCCAGCCTGGCCTGGGACACTTCCAGAGATCCAGGGGCAGCCACAGCTGCTCTGGGCACCCTGTTCCATCCCCAAACTTACTTTTTTTATGCTGTTCATCTCCATGGAGAAGCTGCCTGAACCCCAGAAAACCCCAACAAACACCAAACCAAACGAAAGCAGCAACAGCTCCTCCGAACCCAGTGAGTTTTGTGCATTTCCTGTGGTTTTATATCCCCTGGGTTCCAACATTCCTCACAGGCTGAAGTTTTCCGTGTGCTGGGCATCCCTCGGGGTGCCCATTTTTAGTGCAGGTAACTCCAAAATACAACTATTACAAATTAAAAGCACCTTTTCAGGCACCCATGAAACATCCCTCCTCCTAAAGGGCGCATCCCAAAGTTCTGGAATGAAAGAGTGAGAAAAATCACCTGGCTCAGCTTCTTTTTCTGCCTCGTGTCAAATAACGGCCCAGCTGTGATTTGGGAAAAGAATTAATTTTCAATAACTGGTTGATCAATTCTTTTCTGTCTTTGCAACTCCCTATCCAGTAATGAATATGCATCCTCTGCATTTTCCA
This sequence comes from Oreocharis arfaki, assembly GCA_013398015.1. NCBI lineage: Eukaryota > Metazoa > Chordata > Aves > Passeriformes > Paramythiidae > Oreocharis > Oreocharis arfaki. The sequence goes on along the minus strand of VZRR01009621.1, from coordinate 21,730 downwards.
GAGAAATATCCAGCATCTTAGGGTATTTAAAATTAGATCTGTATACATTTACAGGGTAATGATTATTCTGAATTTCATCCGAGGCAATTAAAAAAGCATCATGATGACATTTAAGGTGATATTTCTCTCCCCTATGTTAAATAATTATAAATAATAATAATGATTAAACAAATTATTCTGTTCCTCCCAGTCTGGATCAACCTTTAGGTTAATAATCTAAATCATTAAAATTCATCTGTCTCTCCAAGGACTGAGTAGTTAAAAAAAAAAAATTGGAGGAACCTTTCTGCAGAAGGGTGATTGATAATTACCAAAGCAAAGATGTTTTGTGGGTGAAAAATGGGGCAGCTCAGCAGAACGGTTGGGTTTGATCCTGCTCAGGTTGAGGGGATGTTTGCAGCAAGTAAACGCAGCCCGGTTTTATCAGCTGCCATCCTCTTTGGGGATGATGCAGGGTCAAGTCCAAGCCAACTTCCCACCTCAGGTCACTGAGGGTCATTCTTGGAGATTATCTGTTAATTACAACAGGAGTTAGGCCCTTATTCCTGTATTTTTTTATTATTTTTTCCTCAAACTGCCTGTGGGAATGAGATTTTTCTGGGCTGATTTGAACCATTTAAAATCCAGCTGTGGAGACTCTGGTAGTGTCCATCATTTCCTCTGCTTTGGGGATGGTCAATTTACCCCCAGAGCTGCCTAAATCTCTTTATTTAGGATTTAAAGCACCAAAAACAATGAGTTGAGGATGGAAAGCCAACTTTTAGGACCCAACCTTTAGGAAACCCAACTTTTAGGAGATTATAGCTGAAAGGTGAGTAGGGTTTGACCTCTCAGCCTCTTTTCCCTGTAGACTTTGCAACAATAATGTAGGGGAAAAACCCAAATTTTTAGCTTTTCTATTGAGCAGAGCAAGGCAGGATGATTCCCTGAAAGGTTTTTGGGCTTTTTTGGAGACTTCCCTGGATAATCAGAGGCTCTCCTGGCCATGAGGAGCCGAGGCAGGATGGACTTCCAGTGAGGGGAGGGAAGATCAGGCTTCCCCCGTGGGCTTTATCGGATTGTGCTTTGCTCCACCTCTTTGCAGACTTTCTCAGGACTTATCTGGGTTCATCCATCTTCCCCCCTCCCTCTGGGCTATTAAATCCTTTCCCACCCTGCTCCCACCAAGCCTTTAGGTTGTTTTTATAGATTGCAATTTTTTGTTGTTGTTGAATGTGCCTGAGGTTTGCAGGAAAACACCTCCCCTTGAAAGGAGCTGGGTCCAAATGGGTTCCCTAAATACAGAATATGGAATAAGGGTATAAAAACACCCCCTTGAAAGGAATTGGGACCAAATATCTCCTTGTATAAAGAATGTAGACTAAGGATATGGAATGAGGATATAGGAACACCCCTTTTCAAAGGAATTGGGGCCAAATGGATTCCCTAAATACAGAATATAGAATAAAGATGTAGAATTAGGATATATCTAGATCCCCTTCAGAGAAACTGGGACCAAATGGATTCCCTAAATACAGAATATGGAATAAGGATATAAAATAAGGATATACAAACACCCCTTTCAAAGGAATTGGGACCAAATAGTTCCCTATGTAAAGAATGTAGACTAAGGATATGGAATGAGGATATAGGAACTCCCCTTTTCAAAGGAATTGGGGCCAAATGGATTCCCTAAGTACAGAATATGGAATAAGGATATAAAATAAGGATATACAAACACCCCTTTCAAAGGAATTGGGACCACAGAGTTCCCTATGTTCAGAATGTAGAATAAGGATAAAAAATAAGGATTATAGCACCCCCCCCTTCAAAGGAATTGGGACCAAATGGATTCCCTATACACAAAATATGGAATAAGGGTATATAACCCCCCCCTTCAAAGGAATCAAGACCAGTTAAATTCCCTTTATCTGGAATACAGACTAAGGATATACAGAATATAGACAAAACACGGGGGATTATGGAGTTCATTCCGATTTCACTGCACACAGACCCTGGATGTCGATAACTCTCCTCTGCCTCCCTCCCTTTTCCCCTCTTTTCCCCCTTTAAACACATTTTTATACTCTCTTCTCCCACCTCCTCCCTCCCCTGTCTCCTCAGCACCTCGCTGCCGTTATCCCAGCTCCTGCTGGAAACCCAGGGGTTCTCCCGAGCCCAGTCCTGCACGCAGCCCCTGCTGCAGACAGACAGACAGACAGACAGCCTGCCATTCCCTGGAGAACAGCCCTGCTCAGGAAATTTAGCTATTTCCGCTCTGCCTGCAGTCAGGAAATGAGGAGGAGGCAGCACTGGAGATATTTTTTGAATTTGACAGGATTTTTTTTTCCTCTCTTCAGAGCAAGGAACGCTCAGCCTGGCTGGGCCTGCGGCAGGGGGGTGTTGGAAGCCACGGAGGTGGTGTCGGATTTTGGGGTTGTGGCTGATTTTGGGGTTGTGCCAGAGCCAGGTTAAGGCCTGGGATTTGAAAGCAGAAAAATGGGATCAAATGATCCAAAGATTCAAGGCCAAAATAGTAAACATGACCTCATACAGCGTCTCTGCTTTCCCTTGCTGACGTCCTCACTTGTTTGACTTTAAACCAATTTTTTTTGGAGGTTGGTTTTTGTTTTGGCATTTGTTTTGACACAGAATGAAATGATTTCAATGAAAATTTAATCGTTTTGATTCTGTTCAGCATCTTTTGGGTGCTGCTTGTGTGGAAATTCCCATCCAATCCCACTGCGCTGAGAAGGGATTCAGCTCCCACCCTCCAATATTGGCCCACTTTTACATTAATTTTAAATAGACTTTCTTCAAATTAATCTCATGAGGTTGCAAAGCAGTCAAGGGTGCTTTAGTTTTAATGGAAGATGTGTGGCTAATCCTCCAGATTGTTTTAAAAATCTCCTTCTTATTAGTGGGAATATCCTGGAAATTCCTGCTGCGAGTACTGCTTGAAACACTGGAAGGGTTTCCAGTGGAGGTGGAAAAATAGTAATGGTGATCATTTAGTGGTGTTTGGGAAATTTGTTGGGTTTAGAGTTAAACAGAGGATAATTCTTGCAAAATATTTAAAATTTAGCTGTTTTGTGAAACAGGCCCAGTCTTTCTTTGGAGGAATTTTTTCCTCTTCATAAAAAAATACATTTGATCAGGATTTGCCGTTTTGTTGAAATATTGACTATTTTAAAAATGCAATATATATTTACCAGGGATGGATTTAAATGATTCTGCGTCGGCATTGGACTTCTTTAATATATGAAACGATAGGAGTAAAGCCATGGTCAAAAACTATGTAGAAGTAAAAAGCAAAAAGTTATTTCTAATGAGAGATAAAAACATTTGTTTGGAGGTTTTTAATTGGGGTTTTACAGGATTTAAAGGTTTTTCCTGGTGTTGTTTCCCACAAAAATGTTGTTGCATCATTATCCCGATTTTTCCCAGGGTGTTTCCGCCACGGTTCCCTGGAATCTTGTGGGGTTATGGCTCCATTTGTATGTTAGAGCAAAAATATGAGAAATATGAGCTCCATTTGTTGATGTTTTGGAACCAGAGTTCCAAAGGAGAGGCCAAAATCCTGCCATCACCTTGGGAAGGGCCTCTGCCCTAAGTGTGGCTATTCCAAGAGTTCCTACAGCAAGCCTTTCCCAAGGGAGGGACGCAGGGAGCAGCTGGATCTGCACCCCAAAGCAGCCAGATCTTATGCCTGTACCCCTGGAGCCACACCCGTGGTGTTTAGGGGGTAGAAATGCGTGCTTGAAATTCCAGACTGGGATCCAAGCTGGGTTTCCGTGCTGGGGGAGCTGCAGATCCTTGGTGTTGCTCCTGCAATCCCAAAATCTGCTTTGCTGCGCCACGCCGTGTTTGGCTTCCCACAGGTGGAATCACGGAGTGGTTTGGGCTGGAAAAGGCCTTGAAGATCCTCATTCTGTGTTTAGGTTGGCAAGGGAATTTGACAGTGCTGCGGGTGCAGCTCAAAGAGCAGCAGAGCCGGGGATTGCAGGTCTGGAGAGACACGAAGGAGGGAGAAAAGGGGAAATGATTTTCTTGCGGTCATCCGGGGGGAAAAGAGGCAAAGATAAATCTGACCTGCGCTGCAGAGCTCCTTCCCTCAGCGCCCACTGCCTCCCAAGCCTTGTCCCAGATCCCTGATACTCCCCCTGAGTTCTGCTGTGGCCAAGGAAACGCAAATATTGTTCCTCACACGTGGAAAGCTGCTCAGGTCCCCGTGGGACATCCATCCCAGCCCTATTAGCACCATCCATCCCCCAAGTGGGTGTCTGAAGGCTCAGTTGGGAGCTTGGGATTTGGGCTGGTGCCTGCAAGAGGAGCGTCCGGCGTGTTTGGTTTGGGTTTTGTGTAGCAGAGCACAAATACCATTTGCTCACGAGGCAGGGCAGGGACTCGCTGCCAGAAACAGGCTCCCGACAATCCTACAGGATGTTGCTGTGGTGTTATCATATGATTCATCCACTATGAGGCTGAACAATCGGTAACCTCAAGACACTCTCACTTTCACGCCCTCTGACACGCATTCCACTGAGGACAAATATCCTCTGCATGAGTAAAACCTTGGGGCTGGGGTTTTTAACTCATAAAGGTCGCTTTGTGAGCGTTCAGATGTTCAGTTTTAGCTTTGCTGCCCAGTCCTTGAGCGTGGGGAGGGTTTTCTGTGACGTGCTGGCTTAGAAAAATCTTTTCTGGATGCTGATCATAGTGATGGCTCTGGAGGGGGACTCCAAAAAGCCCATGGTGGAAACCACTGAAATCAATTACAGAGAGAATGAATTTGGCCCAGATGTTGTGATACAACTGAGCTGAAGGCAGGAGGGAGTTGGGCTGAGGAACAGATCCAGGAAATCTGGAAAAGACACGGCCAGAGGCATTCAGGGCCTTGCAGAAGGGTTCTTCTCATGGAAAACTTCTTGCTTGGTGGCAGCAGTAGCACCTGGTACCAGGTGAGCAGCTGGATTTGGAGACTTCTAGTTTCAAACTTGCACATCCCGAACGTCCCCCACCATGGAGAGCAGCTGGATAATGGATGAGCTTCCATGCAACTCCTTCTGTTGGAATCGTTCTGTTAAATTGCCATGGTTGAGAGCCACCACTGGCTGTGCACTGGGTGATTAATTGGATTTAATTCACTCTTGGACTCCCCTTTCCGAGCTTGGCTCTTGCTGGTGGTCGCCCCTCCAGGTCTGGGCTCTTTTCCCTTGCGAGCTCGCAGCACTAGATGGCAGTGTAATGGCAAAAACCTGCCCTGCCGGGGAGGAAAAGTCAAATTTCACCCCCAAAACCACCCGGGATGAAATTTAAAATTTGAATGCGAAACAACCAGACCTTAAAAATGCCTCTCCAAGCTGCTTAAATTCCCGTAACGGGCTCGGGGAAGAACCAGGACGAGGTCTCTGTTGATGACCCAGTGGCACAGGAGTGATGCCAATTTATGCCACCCATGGATTTGGCCCACAGCAGTATCACAGCCAAATTTGTATAGAATATTTGGTCAGGAGATTTGGGTGAGGTCTAAAATGCAGAAGCACCAAAACAAACAAACATGCTGTTTTTTCCTTCAAAATGAAGCTCACAATTCCTCACCAGGATCATGTCTGGAGTTGCTTTGCAACCCCAGAGGTTGTGGTGCAAGAAATTAAGCTGTGGATTGTCTGATTTCAGGTCCCTGGAGGATTCAATCCCAATGTTGTGGCCCCAAAAGGGGGTTTAAGTGGGGCAGAGGTTTGGTTTTCTGTAGGGAAATTTCCATGCCATGGGAGCACATGGGGGACGTGCACTCATGTCTGCTTTCTGAGGTCTGGATTAGCACCCTCATTTAGGGCCAAGCCTTTAAAAAAAGTAGGAAAATGTCACGGTATAGAAAAATAAACAGGGTAAAAATAAATGGCAGAAAGACCACACTAAACGTGGCCCTTTCTGGACGTCACCAAGACAGCTGCTGGCCCGGAGTGAGATCTGAAGGTCTTTGTTAGGAAACATTATTGCTGAGATTTTCACTGTTTGGATTTCCTGTTTTCCTCACTTCTGGACCCTTTAACTTTTGTAATCTAAGCAGGGTCAGGTCTGGTCATCCGTGGGGAAACAGGCTGGCTGTGAACAACAAGTGCTGCTGTAGGTGAGTGCTGGGGAGGCGCTGGAGCCAGCCAGGATCCTCAGCACAGGCTGCTCTGACCTTCTGGGCCTAAAGACTCCCCTGTCTGAGCTGCTTCTGTCTGGATGAAAAACACCCAGCCTTGATTTTGAAACGCTGAGTGATGGAAACCCACCCACTGTCCTTCAGGAGTGCTGGCAGGGGGGAATTGCCTTTGGCTGATAAAAATGAGTGTCTTGGTTCTGGTGAAAACCTACTTACGTTTAACCTCCTTGTTGCTGCGTGTGGTTCTACCTGGCTGTATTTCTCAGGGAAACTTTTTTGTACAAGGTTTCGATGCCCTTAGATAATGATATGCTCTAAAAGATGCCCGAAGAGCCATCATTGTTCAGATAAGATGTGAAATTCTGATTGGGAACCAACTGATCTCTCTCAAAAACCCGCAATATTTGTAGGATGTACCGGAATGCATTCGGGTCTGACCATCCACAAACTCCCCAGGTAGCATCAGTGTCATAAATGCTTTTAGCAGTCCTGGGCTGGAGTGGGGATCTCTCTTTGTGTCTCCATTGGCTGGACCCTGGGACAATTTTCCCTGCAATTATTGAAGCAAATTCAGCCCTAGAGGGGACGAAATGAAAGCAGTGTAAAGGTGCAGGACTGAAAAAAAAAAGGTTTAAAAGTCCCACCCACTTGTTGGTAAGGGATTATGACCCCAGTGTGGTAGGGGCTGTTACGTTTTTGTGTAGGATTTTTGTCACTGGGTGGTGTTTAGCAGTTTCTCAGAGTGCAGTGATGAAAACTGTGCAACATGGGCAGGTAGCAGGTGAGCCTGGGAGTAAATCTGTCAGCTTTGTGTGGAGTCTGAAGGAACGACTGCCAAGGTGTGCTGAGCTCATTTTTCCTCCTGGACATGCTTTTGGTGTAAGATAATCTTGGTCCCGTGTCACCATCCCTAGGGTAAGACCAGGAACTCTGCTGAGGACCATCAGCATCCTTCTTCTGCTTTCCACCTTTCAGTTTCCTACTTCAAACTCTGATTTTGTCCCACTGGCTCTGCTCTGGAAGGTGATCTTCACATGGCTAAAATGTGTCCTTCCCTTCCTGATTATCCATGGTCCATTTTCTCACAGTTACCCGTTGGCTTTTCTCAGGGTCACTGTAGCACAGCTCATCCATGAGTTCTTTGTGACAGTGAAATCCTTCCAGCCACAGCTGGAATGAAGTTCAGCAGGGAAGACTTTCAGAGGGTTGGATTTGTCCCAGGGCCTCCACCCAACATTTTGGTTTTCACCTTCAAATCCATAGGTGTAATTGATGAAGGTTTTCAGGGTTTCTCTTCTCAGTTATGGGGCTGTCTTGAAGGAAGGCAGAGAAATCCCCTGGGGTTATATCAGTGCTGTTCATGTGTTTGTAAGAGGAGATTTGGGTCCGTGGGTTGCTGGATGGACCATGTGTGCTTCCAGTCAGGCTGTCGGGAACGCGAAGGTGTCAGGGCACGTTGAATTATGCTCAGAGCAAGAAGCCCCAGGGTGCTGCTGGGGTATCTCCACTGCCTACCCAGTGCTTGAACTGGACAGTGCTCCCATCCCTCCTCCTCCCGAGCAGGTGGACTGGGCAGCAGCCCCAGCTCTCCCACTCCCTGACCTCCCAGCAGCGCTGCTGCAACAGGACGTGATGATTTACAAGGCCAAGGGCCAGCAGGAAATTCCGACCTCCACCCCCCCGGAGCACGGAGGAAGCCGGAGGAGCTCCGTGACTCAGAGCCGCGCCTGAGTCATCGCGGCCGCGGTTCCTGCGCCGCTGCTCCGCTCCTGACCCTGCCGAGCCCTGCCCGCCATGCCCCGAGTCCAGCTGGAATTCACTCGCGCTGGGGTTGTTGGAGGAGGAAATGCGTGGTGAAAAAAGGCCCGATTTGGTTAATGCTATTCTTTAATAAACAACTTATGGCAGGTGCCTGGCAGCTTATGATAATTAACGGGGTATTTATTGGGATCGGAAAATACACGGAGCTGAGCGAGTCTCTCGTCTGTCCTTGGCTCGCTGCAGCGAGATGGGGTCATTGGCTGTCTGGCTGCAGATAATAAATCAAAGGGCTGGAGAAACTGCAGGAGAGAGGGCATGAACTGCCCGAACATTCAGCTCATTGTGGCGGAGAACGCGAAACTTTCCCAGCCACATTTTCACTTATCTCCAACCCAGTTATTCCCTGCAGGCGGCTGAGTTGTCTGAGTAAATAGAGGTCACTTTACCTTGCCCAAACAATGGCTTTGCTATCGTGGGTTTTATTGCTCCAGCTCTGGAGCAGCCATGGAGTGAGCTTTAAAGGCTGGTCGGGAGCAGGGCTGCCAGGGCGAGCGGACCTGTCAGCCTGATGTGCTTGGGGCAGGGTTTAGGGTGCTCTGGGAGATGCTGCTGTGGTGGGATCAGCTGATCCCAGGCTTGGAGAGGGGATGGAGCATGCAAACGAGCAGAGTGGCTGAGGAGGAAGCGGCCAGGAGCTGGGGGAGTGGAGAAGGGATGACTTTCCTCTGATGTCAAAAATCCCATCATTCAGTGCTCGCCGTGAAAAAGGCGAGAGGAGAAGAATGTGGAGAGAGAGAGAGAGAGAGAGAGAGGGAAGGGAGAAGAAATGAAGGGAAAGGACATGCTCGTTATCCTCCTGAATCTTGTAGGCTAACCTTGTCCACCCTAGCAGGATGGAGAAATAAACCTGATCCCGAGTGCCGAGTCCTGCAGAGCCTTGCGAGCCCCAGGGATTGTTCCCAACCCCATCCCGATCTGGACTTGGTTAGTACTGCCTTGATGTGAATTATCAGGGAGATAAAAATTGTCAAGAAACTTACAGCAGTTTCCACAGGGCTCTCTTTGCCTTAGCTTTTATTTCTGGCAGTTTGAATTTCCTGATCACTGTCTGTGTGTTCGTGCCTGATCCTCACAGGATTTCTGCAGGGCTGGGAGAGAAGTGAAGAAGCAACAGAGCTGGAGCTGCCCTGGAGCTCTGTCCAGGTTCCTGTTTCTTCCTTCCGATGGGGCTGAATTCATAAAGGTGCCAGGTTTTGTCCTTCATGCATTTCGCTGTGTGCCGTTGCCTGTAATTAGTTTCTCAACTGAAAAAGCTTTCTTAAGTGGGAAAAAAAAAAAAAAAACAAAGAAAAGGAAAGGAAAGGGAAAAAAAAAAGCAAAACCAACCCCCCACATTTTTGGCAATGGGTTGTTTTTCTAAGCAATTAATTAAGCGCTGATTTTAAAAGAATTTGAATGAATCCTTCCACTCTGTGTCAAGCATGGATTTTGTATTAATCACTTCACTACTCGCTGGCTGAATAAGGACTGAAAAAAAGACGCAGAGAGTAAAAATTTCCCCAGGAAATGAATCAGACGAGGAACCTATGCCTCATCTCGCCTCCCACAAATGGAGAAAGAGAGGATTTTGTCAATGGTGGGTCAGTTTACAAACGTGTCCTTTGCAGGGTGAGTCAGAGCGAGTGATCCATTTCACAGCAATGCAGCCACAGATGCAGCTAAAGCCAGCACTGAATGCCAGCTAAAGATAAACAGAAACGAATCCTCGTGCCCATAACAGCCACGAGAATGAAAATGCAACCTGTCAGATCTGCTGGTGTGTCAGCCAGCTCGTGCTGCGTTTGAAACCAGTGTCGAAATTCCCTCTGGCTTCCACGGGAGCAGGGTAATCCCTTGGGACGTGGTCTTGTGATTTCCATTTGCTGATAAGGGGCAAATGCGGATTTTTAGAAGATGGAGCTGCTGTGGGCACCTCCAGCTCCCTGCAGTGGAGCATTAAGGATGGGGGACAACGTTTCAGTGGGATCCAGTGTCCAGTCAAACGTGGACGTTCCCAGATGGGCATCATCCCGTTGTGATGAAAATCGGGAGCAGGTGGGAAGCGCTGCTGTCGCCGGAGTTGGCTGCAATGCGTTACGAGTTTGGAGTTTTCCAAAATGCTGGACAAATATTTATGTTTTCTTCCCCCAAGCACCAGCCTTTGTTAGTGTTAGAGCTGTTAAAGGATGTGCAAAAACTGTTGTCGTGAAAGCACCGTCAAGATTTGTTGTTGGTGTTTTGGTTGTGGGCGAGATAATGAGATTTAGCTGAGAATCTGAGCTGAAACATGAACATTTTAATAGTTTTCCCTGGTGCCACTTTCCCCAGTGTTTCCTGAGACTAAACCTTGTTAAGTGTGTCAGTCCTTGTGGGTTTGGGGTTGTTTCAGTGGGTTTTCTGTGGCTTTCCAGGCTGTAAAAGTGTTTAGGCAAGAGGATGAAATATTTGGTGGGTCAGTGGTGAGATCACAATTTATTGCTGGCCAAGATCCATCCGTTGGTGTCCTGAAGTGGGATGAGAGGAATCCTGAGGTGCTGCAGGTCTTTCTTCAGGATAATGGTCATCCTTGGAAAGAGCTGTATATTAAACCAGTTCCTAGATCGAATGTGTGCTCATCAGTGCAGTTTTTCAGCCTCTTGGCTCAAAGGCCGTCCCGGTTTGCAAAGCTCAGCAAAGTGACAACACTGGGGCAAAAAAAAAACTTGGGAAGGGGGTGGAGAATGGCAGACCTGGAGCCAAATTTAAATTTTCCAAGTCCCTGGCCAGCACTTCAACCACGAGTCCTCTTCTCTTTAGGGTTAAACGTTTCCTCTTAGACAAAGAGCCAGAGGCTCTTGATTATCCATGCAAAACAGGCCGGGGCTTTGATTTGCAAGGTTTTGTCTGCCACACTTTTAAACGGATGAAGCTTAATTTAGATCCCACAAGAAAATCCAAATTCGACGGTGGAGACACAGCCCCACTTTCCCTCTCTTATCCCGAGGCACCATTCCCCACCCTTCCCTTTCCCTCCTCCCTCTCCAAAAAAAAAAAAGCCCCGCGCTTTGAAGGGAGCACATTTGGGGGGGATCGGTGCGGGGAACAATTAAAGCAATGATCTGTGTGCTTCAAGGAGAAAAGCGAGCGCGGTAGCTGTGCTTTGACAGGTCTTTGGAGGATTTCAAGGAAGTTACACCCACTTCATTCATGATAATCGGCTGTTTAACGCCGAGCAGCTCAGTGTTATGAATGAAAAGGGAGCGTGTTTTGGCTTGCAGAACAACTCGCAAATCTAATGCTTCGCTCGTCAAATAACCAGCCACGTTTCCCTCCCCCCACCACCGCCAAAAAAAAAAAAAAAAAAGAAAAAAGAAAAAATAAAAGGGGGGGAAAAAAGGGGAAAAAACCATCTGACTTCATTCTTGAAATTAATGGATGCGGGATTTAGTGGGGGGGAAAAAAAAAAATCCCACAATACCTAAAGCTGCGTCTTCTTTTCCTGTAGGGATCCAAAAAGCTTTTACCTCCCTTTGCCGTATTTGTAACTCTTTGTGGCTGGACAAGTTGGGGGAAAAAATGTGGCCTTTCATAGATTTTGATGCAGCTGAAGGCTGCTCCTGGTGGCTTTTTGTGCACGTGATCAGAACGTGCTGAATTGTTGGATTTCGCATCGTTTTGGGGGCAGAAAGAAAACAGAAGGGAAGAGAGTATTAAGGGTCTGTGGAAGGAGTAATTTTGATTTGGATGGATTGCAGAGGCCCTGTGGGCTCTGTGCTGTGCCTGTGTAGACTCTTTGATTAGGAATACATGGATTTTTTTGGATATTGAAGCTGGATTTGTGGAATATCATGATTTCCTGGAGCTGCCCTGTGCCAGGTGCCTTCATCCCTTCTGGTTTATAGACTCCAGAGCATCTTGGATGACTCCTGGGAGGTTGTTGGAGGCCAATGCTAGTTAGGATATATTGAATTAAAGGCAAAAGTAGTTTGAGGGAATCTTTCGACCTTCCCTTATTCCCAGTTCTTTGGGAATAAATTGGCTTTTTGGAGGAGCAACGTGCTCATCCATCCCACTGCCTCCTCCAGCAGGCGGGGAAGGGATCTGCCTGTGCCTGGGCAGGAAGGAATGCAGCTCCTTTGATCCCATAAACACCCACAGGTGGTTGCAAAACGTTTGTCATGGAGCTGAGCTGAATGTTTATTAATTGGAGTTTAGGAAGAAACGTGTGTAATGATTTCCCTTCACTGCTTCTCATCTAGATTCGGGGTAAAAGTGCTGGCTGGGATGGTTTGAATTCGAGGAGTATTTGACAAAGCATTAACTGGTGCACACTCGAGGGCTGTGCTGTGTTTGTGGAGCTGACCTCTCCCCCCTGAAAGGGGGAGTTTTGCTCAAAGGAAGCCAAAAAAATCAATTGGAGAAAGCACAATTCCATCCAATGATCTTCCATCTTTGTTCAGCAGCTGGGAGCCTCTGGTGGAAGGTGCGAAAACAAATTTTCTTCCTCCTTTCAACACTAAAATAATTCCCAGAAGAGTGTTTGGCTCAAGGCAGGATCTCACTGGAGCCCTTTCCACTTAGAAGTGGGGGGAAAAGGGGATGTTGGGGCAAAAAGGGCTGCAGGCAAAGGTGGGTTGGATGGAGCCTGGGATGGGAGGGAGGAAGGGGAATGTTAAAGAAGCTTCACTCCTTCATCTCCTACACAATAAATTAATAAATTCTTTCTTCTTTTCCACCACAGAACCGCGCCTGGGGGAAAGCAAGAACTGGGCAGATCCTTTTTTATTTCCACTCATTTTCAGGGTGAGTGAATCCTCTTGTCTCCGCTGCTGCTGTCGTGTCCTGTGCAGCTCCAAAGTGTGACTTAAGGTTCAGAGGAAAATCTCTCTTTTCCTAATCTTTGCTCTGATAACACAGAGCTTAATTTAGCAGCAGTGAGGCAGAACATTTGGATTTTTGTCATCCATTTCCAAAACTATTGTTGGCTCCTTATTCCTTTGTTTCCACACACCACCACCCCCAGCTCGTTTCAGATTTACATTTTCTTGGAGGTGCCAAGAGATAAGGTAATGCCAACTTGATGATTAATTAGCTAATACCTTCCTCTGCCCTGAGATGGAAAGCCTTTATCTGAGACACCTATTAATTATTATTTTATTTATTGCTGCATGGGTACGTTTGAAGGGACTCAAGTTCCACCCTCCCGAGAAATTTGGGCAGGAATTTATAGGAACAGGATGAAAGAAAGCCAAAGGAACCTTCAACTTGTTACCAGAAAATATGTCTTAATGTTAAGATCAGGGTACTTTTTTTTATCTGTGTTTTGCAAGCCCCCAGCAATATCAGAATCTCGTTGTCAAAATCACTGGAAATACAGAGTTTGAGGCTTTCCAGCATCCTCAGAGATGCAAAAATCAATAAAAAGCTTGATTTTCCAGAGGCTCTGGGAATGGCTCAGCTATTCCTAAGCTCAGCCAGCTTACCTGAGCTTGGAAAAGTTGTGGGAAAACCACACCTGGGGCACTTGCAACGTGGAAGTTTCCAGGAGCTCGGTGCTGGTGCACATCCCTTCCTTGGGGAGCTGGGAAGAGGCTGCAGACGGCTCCTCCCAAGTCAGAGTCTTTCCAGTGGGATATCTGGAATTCAAGGTGGAGTTCAGGCCGAGGGAATCGTTATTCAAAGTGCCATAAATGCATTAACACAGGAGCAGGGGTGTAAGTTGAATTTAATAATGATGAAAAAGAGGGAAACTCGGGTTGGACAATGATGATAAATTTATTGGTGGGCGAGTTTGGTTACCTCATTCTCCTGCAATCATGATTAGGAATGAGGTAAGTGCATATTTCATGGCACTTGTGAGAAGCCTGCCTGTGGGCAGGAATTCGTGCTGTAATGGGAGAGGTGCTGCACATCCATCCCAGGGAAAATTCCCAGCAGGAAGAAACGGGAGGACACCACGCAGCAGGAAGTGCTGGAGAATTCCAGGAGCTCTGTGCACAAAGGTGAACCACCCAGGCAATCCTTTTGTAAAGGGCTTCAGCTTTGGGGGTTTGAAACACCTCTGTGAGCACTGAGATCCAGCTCTGTCCCTCCTGAAAGAGGTGACACAGGTCTAGCTGATGTCCCCAAGTGCCACTGCAGGGTAAATATTCGATGTGGAGCACAGTGAGTAACACCTGGGGGTGGAGGTACCGTGATAATACGGCCTGTGAACCTTGTGTGCTCATGGAATTACCAGCCCAGCTTTGTCCTGCTGAAATCCAGCTCCAAATGCCTTTTTTTTTTGCTTTGATTAAGCCCTGGGCAGAGATGTGTTGGCACCTGTTAATCTGCTGAACTCAGTGCCTAAATGAGATGTGCACCGAGTTTTCAGAAGTCCTAAAGCTACCCTTGACTTCAGTGGGGTTAATCTGTTCCTGGGGGTGTGAATAGTGGGCTGTTTTTAGGGGAGAGGGAGGAAGGGGGCTCACTGGGAGAATTGAGAAGTTGAGAGAGAAAAATGTGCACCAAAAGGGAATCTTTCCCCCTCTATTTCTTCAGGCTTAACATAAAGTCTTTGCCTTGAGCCTTCCCAAAGCAAAATAGGACAGTGATGGTTCAGGGGAGGATGGCTTCAAACTGAGAGTGGGTTTAGATTGGATATTAGGAAGAAATTCTTCCCTGTGAGGGTGGTGGATGGATGGAACAGGTTTCCCAGAGAAGCTGTGGCTGCTTCTGGATCCCTGGCAGTGCCCAAGGCCAGGCTGGACGGGGCTTGGAGCACCCTGGGATGGTGGAAGGTGTCCTTGCCCGTGGCGTGGAACTAGAGGAGCTTTAAGCTCCCTTCCAGGCCCAGCCATTCTGGGATTTTATGGAAATTCAGAGCTCCGAGGGCTGGGCTTGGCTGGGTGAAGGAGGAGTGGGAGGCAGCAGCAGCAGCTCCTTTCCCTCTCGTGTCTCAGCAGTTGTGTGGTCACCTCAGATGTGGGACAGCCTGCTCTGGTTACCTCCCTTCCTCCAGGAAATCTGAACCCCATCCAGCCTGCAGGAATGTGTGCTGAATTCCAGGCTGCATTAATGCTGCTCTGCTTTGCATGAATAACCAAGTATTGTCGGAGGCAGGGTCCTGGGGCGGGTGTTCCCCTTCCTGCCTCCTCCGGTGGCTCTAGGGAGGCTCGGGCTGGTGAATTGTTTAATTTCAGTCCCTATTTTTAATGAGATTACAGCTTTGAGGGCTGGTTGTGCATTTTAATTGCTGATTCTTTAATGCAGAAACAGGGAGCAGAGCCCAGGTTTGCCCTTTGCCAGGTGAGTGCCAAAGGCAGCACATCAGTGAGCAATTTCCAGTGCACCAAATCCATTTTTTTTTCCACTGCAAATGTGAAAATTCCATCTTTCTTTCCCCACAGCTTCAGCAGGAATTGTGGTGAGTCAGGACACGAGGAAGCAGCTGGCAGCTGGCTGTTTAAGGCACTGATGGGCAGCACATCCTTCTCCTTTTCCTGGGTCTTTTCCCACTGCTCTGCTGCAGAAATGGATCTTATTCCAGGACTTCCCATGTGATTTGCCATGGTCACTGCATTTTATGCACAGGGCTGGGTGGGATGTGGATGGCAGCACACTGACTTGAGTCTGACACTTCGGGAATTCCCCTCTTGGGCACCTCAGATCCCCAAATTTCTGTGCAAGGAATCTGAGCTTTTTTTGTGGAGCGAGCCTGAGACTACTGGGGCAGATTTCTCACTGTGTGAATTTTACCTGCGAGAGTTGCAGCCCCCGTGAGATTTTTATGGACCTTGTGAGCTGCAGAAAAGGTGAGGGCAGTGCCCTGAGAGCAATTCTCTCTCTTACACATCCAAAGGGAATTCCCAGCCGAGGCAAAAGAGCATTTGTGGAGCAGTTTCCTGATTTAGAGCAGTGTTGTGCCAGTGGACCAATGTCCAGCTCTAAATTTGGAGGGCATTAAGCTTTGCCCCTGGGCTCTGTGTCCTGATGGCTTGGCATGGGGGTGCTTCTCCTGGATTATGGAGCAGCTGGGAAAAGCAGGGATTAGAGGCAGAGGAGGTGGCAAAAAGCAAATGTCATCTGAGGCTGAGGCTGGGGGGAAGCCACAGGGATGCTTGGGGTGAGCTGTGTCTTGCACAGAGCCCTCAGCTCATGGATGGTCAGGAAGATGCAGAGAGAGGGGGAAACAGAGCAAGGAATGAAGTGAAAACAGAGAGGAAAGAGGAGCAAGGTGTTCTAGAAGTTTGGAACCAGCTGGTGGAGGAAGATGATGTCCCACAGACAGATGGGGTTCAATCAATGTGTTCCTCACAGAGAGGTTTTAGCTTTTCAGAGGGGCCTTTGTCCAGGAGAGAGGGGTGGGAATAGCAGCTCTGGGTGCTGCCTCTCCCTGCTTCCCTAGGACTTGTCTTCTCTTTCTCCAGCTCTGTGCTCTTCCCAAGGCCCCTCTCCTTTTCCCCTCAGCCTGTGCTGCTGCCTGGAGATCCGAGCTTTTTCTCTGGGCACTGCTGTGTGGCTGAGCAGGCTGCAGTGGTCCTGAGCATCGTTATTAATCCATTTCCGACGTCAGAGGGAGCAGAGCTCCACGCTGCAGCAGCAGCAGCTCTGGAGGCACACCCTTATCACCCTGCTTGGAGCCTCTGAGCCAGGCCTGTGGCTGCAGGAGCTGGACAGGACTCACCATTATTAGCATTTTAATGGCATCAGAGAGGAGCTTTGGAGGCTGCAGTGGCTCGGGAAGCTCGGGATTGCTGGCGGGTTTGCAGCAGGAGCGAGGCAAGGCTCCTGATGTTTATTATATGGCCCATCAGGCCGTGCCCTGATCCTGCTCACTCATCCATGCTGGGAACAGCTTATCCGTGGTGCTCGGGGAATGCCACGCCAAAATCCTCTTGTAGCCCATCAGCAGGGCTGTCAGAGCGCCTCACAGGGCTATAAAAGGAACAAAACTGTATCAGTATCTGTGGCTCCTTTCCCTTTCCGAGAAGCAGGGGATGCTCGCCGTGATTGAATTGTCGGGGCTTTGTAGGAGGTTGAGGACTGAATAAAGGCACTTTGTCGTAGGGGATGAGCTGCCAGGAGAGATTCCCCCGGGAAGTTCTCCCCCTGAGATGTCACATACCTGTGCTCTGGGTCACAAGTACAGCACTACCCAAGAGACCATGACCTCCATGTTTTCAGCAAGTTGTATGTGGTTTGGTTTTGGGGTTTTTTTTTATCCCATTCCTTCCCTGTGCTTGAGGCAGAGGAAATAGGACTCAAGTGCCACATGTGGTTTATGATTTTTGGTTAAATACTCTGTCCTGGCTGTAGCTCTGAACTGTCCTCATGCAGCGGGTGGTTTAAAGCTTTAAACTTTGTGCTTTGCTTGTTTTAGAGGATCCCAGAATGGTTTGGGTGGGAAGGGATTTAAAGCTCATCCATTTCCACCCTGACACCTTCCACTATCCCAGGTTGCTCCAACCTGGCCTTGAGGACTTCCAGGGAAGGGGAGCTGTGCTCTGGGGAGTTTCTCAGCGAGTTTTCCAGGATCCTTACAGGTCTGGAGAGGACAAGGAGTCAGGTGTGGGTGTGGGACAACACCTTCACTGATAGCATCTCCCATCCAGGCGGCTTTGAAATGTGACACAGACGTTCCAGCCTCTGCCTGAAGCCCACAGCTAAAGGCAGGAGGGACCCTGCGTTTCCTTGAGCCCCTCGTTGTGTTCCTGGCACCGCTCCGCTCGTTTCCATCCCTATTTTCTGTTCCCTCCGTGATCCGTTTGCTCTGCCCTGTCCTCCCTCGCTCAGCGCGCTCCCGGCACAATGGATTCCTTTCTGCCGTGAATCCCCTGCTCGACGCAGGCATTTGCTGGCTCCTCTCTTTGGGATGCCTTTCAACGGGAAGGAGAGGGGAAAGTATTCCCTGTTCCCAGTGCAAACCGGCCCTGGCAGCCTGGGTTATTTTGTCGGACGTGTGGCTTTAAGCGACGCCTTTGCCATCTGTTCCGTCTGCTAATTATGAATGCAAAACAAACGGAGCCCACAATTGCTTCATTTAGAATAAGGGAGATGGCAGTGACCAAAATAGTTTTATTTTGGTGTCAGATGCTCTTTTTATTCCTCCTGTCTCTTCCTGATCTAAAGCAGGTCTGGAGCACTTCTCCCTCTCCCGCTTTGCAGCAGTGGATGTTGCTCTGAGAAACGGGACCGACTTCTACGTGCTCAGCCTTTAGGGCCTTTAAGGCACAATCCCACATGAGCAAGAGGAGGGAAAAGCTGCATTTCTTGCACTGTGAGGGCTGATTTCAGCTTTTATGTGTTCAATTCAGCCGTGCTGGTCTTAGATCCTCAAGGAGAGACGTGAGGGTACCTGCAGAGAGTTTGCCAGCAGCGTGTGAAGCACTTCCTGAGCCTGTTCCACCCCTGTTTCCTCTCCCCGGAGATGAGTTTTGTAGCCAGCCTGGAACGGGATGGTGAGAAGGAATGATGCTCTCTCCTTTCATTGGGATGCACCAGCTTGCTCCAAGTGGCAGGTATTATCCCAAAAATACTTGCTCAAGTGGAAGCAACTCTGATCCCCCCTGCGAGGATTTTATCTCTCCTTTAAATTACCCCGATCGAATGCACAGATAATGACACTTGTAATGATGATAAAACGGGAGTGTGGCTGCACAGAGTAACGTTTAAAAATAATGATACACCTCTAACTAGGTCTTATAAAAGGAAATCTTAAATAGCTGTGGGGAAACAGATGCTTTGGGGGACTTTGTGGATAAAAATAGTGGCTTCCAGTTGGCAACCAAAACAAAAATGTAGCCCCACTCAGTCGAGCTCAGCACTAGAAATTCCTCTGAAAACCTCAGGGCCCGGAAGTGGGAAGGTGTGAAAAGCACCTGGTGCTGCACCTGCAGTGGGGTTCAGCATCTTTTTGCCTCTTCTGCTTTTTGTCACAGAATCATGGAGTGGTTTGGGTGGGAAGGAACCTTGGAGCTCATCCAGTTCCACCCCGACACCTCCCGCTATCCTTCGTTGCCCCAAGCCCCGTCCAACCTGGCCTTGGATGCTGACAGGGATCCAGGGGCAGCCACAGCTTCTCTGGGCACCCTGTGCCAGGGCCACAACCCCACATTTTTGGGTTTGGGACGGGAACACCAGCGTGTGCAAAGGAACTGAGCAGGCTGAGGAAAGGGGAATGTTTGTGTGCTTTTGTGTAATTCAGAGAAAACATTCAAAAATCATGTTTTTGTGATGATTTCTGCTTTTTCCTTGATTGTTAGGGGAAAAGCCAAATCTCAGATGAACAGTTTTAACTTGTTGGTTTGGTATTTTTCTTTTAGGTGGCTCCTCCCAAGCAAAGACAAGCAGTCAGGTGAGTCAAATGTTCCCCTTTCCAGTAGATCTGTGGAAGAAAAATGAGGAATAATGAGTGGGCTAGACTCCTGTGGGGCTGAGCACAAGGAATTCCTTCTCCTGCGCTTCTGTCCTGGGTGGGAAGCAAAGGTGATGCTCCTTAGGGAACTTTGGGTTCCCGTTCTGGAATGTGCTGCCTTCAGTACAACCCTTCACTGGGAGAATCCCAGAATGGTCTGGGTTTGAAGGGTCTTTAAAGCCCCCCCTCATTCCAGCCCCCTGCCATGGGGACACTTCCCCTTAGACCAGGTGGCTCAGTGGGAGCTGAAGGTGGGACAATGCTCCAAGGCACAGCCCATGAAATTGGCATTTCCCGTGTGCGCTGCTGTTGGATTTGTAGATTCCCGGATTCCTCGTGCGAGGATGGGAATCCTCGTCTCACGCCGTGCAGGGCACAAAAGGAGCAGGAAAAGCAGGTGTTGAATGATCCCACCGAGCTGTCCATCGGCAGGAGAGGATTTGAGATGGGGACAGAGGGAAGGAGGGCTTGAAGAAAGAGAAGGATTCCCCGCACCCAAATCAAGGAACAGGGGAAAAAAAACCCCACCAAGCTTAATTCTGTCCCAGACATGCACAAATAGCTCAGGCTTCGATTCGATCTGCCCCTTCCCAGAAGTGGAAGGTGAAAATATTACATCCAAGTGTCTGCTTTGGGAGCGGGCACTGAAGGGGGGGAGGAAGGAAAGGTTGTTTGATATGTACATATGACCCCCATGTGCCGGCAGAACGAGCCCGAGTGTCTGGTGGCAGCGAGCGGGTCGGACATTGTTAGATCTGGCAGGGATTCAGACATCTGCCAGGGAGCGGGGATTTTGTCAGGAGAAGTGGGAGAGGGAAAGAGAGAGAGAGAGAGAGGGGAGCGGGAGAGACGCAGCGAGAGCCTCGCGGCGTTCTATATCTGCCCGGATAACACTTCCTCTTTAAAATTCCCTTACTAAGCTCGGCTCCTATATTTTATATTCAGCAGTGAGGTCCCCGCCCCCCTAGCCCTCCCCACCCACCGCCACCCTGGCTGCCTTTAACTTGTTAAGTTTGAAAGATGATCCATACACACGCTCTGCTCTGCCAGGCAGCCCGTTTAAGGCCAAGATTAATGCAGTGCATTGGTGCAATCGTGCCGCAGTGGTGCGTGATCGGAATACGAGATGGAATACGGGGGGAAAGGCCAGAAATGTGCCTGGATTCCCAGTTTACACAAGTCTCCTTAGCAACTTGTCTGATTATTTTATTTTTTTTTCCCCTTTTTTCTTTTTCCCGTACGTGTGCACGCGGCGGCGTTGTCCCAAATCTCCAGCGAATAAAACATTCCCCGAGTTTTTAAAACCGCTTCGGTTGATGGTCTTGTTGTTGTTTTGCCTTTTCCTTTTGTTGAATTAGTGGCTTAATTTTTTTTGCTTTTTTTCCCCCCCTCCCTCTGGAAAGGGTCTCCCCCTGTGCCCTCCGAAAGGATGGCAGAGGGGCTGGGGGTGGGGGCACCGGGATGGTTTCCATTGTGACTTCCCGAGAGTTGGTTCCTTTCCAGCTGTTCCCATCTCAGCATGTGGAATGATTGTGCTTTCTCCCGGTTTGCCACAGAATTGGCAGTAGCCTGACATTGTTACTCATTGGAATTGCATTTGGAGCCGGGCTGGGGGTTTGGTTTTTTTTTTAATTTTTTTTTTCCTCCTTTTTCAAACTTTTATTTATTTATTTAAATCACCCCGCGTCTTTTTTTATTTCATAACAATCCCTTTGATTTTGCAAACAATGTATTTAACAGTCTGTAAAATGGAGGAGAGGAGGGGAAAAAAGAAAAAACCAGCCCTGCCAGGGTGAGAGGATTGTGGCAAGCCAGTCCCTGAATCCCATATTCCCCTCCCCGTGAGATTTTTATTTTAGTTGCCTCCTGAAGAACCCCCTCCCTCCCCACAGGAGGGAGTGGCCTTTTAGGGATCAAGGTACGTTGGATTATTTTTTTCCCCCCCCTCCAGTTCGTGTGATACTTTATTAATAGCATGGGGCAAGAGAGAGGCTGAAGGGTGGGGAGAGCAGGGGAGGAGGGTGGAGAGAAGGAAAGAGTTCTCCTCCAAGTCCTGGACCTTGGAATAACTCAAGGGGAAAAGAGTTGCAGCCTCACTTGAGTTGTTTCAAAAATCTTCCTGGGTGCTTTTACTTTTTCTTTTGCTTCTTTTTTTTTTTTTTTTATTCCAAGGGGGGGGG
>VZRR01009619.1:0-15243 GCA_013398015.1 Oreocharis arfaki | reverse complement strand
GGGCAGGAGGGGCTGGGGCTGGGTGTCAGGCAGGGATGGGGAGGCCGGACAGGGCTGGGGAAGGGCAGACAGGCAGGAGTGGGGAACAGGCAGCGCTGGCTGAGAGGGGTCAGGTAGGGCCGGATGAGGGAGAACGAGCAGGGCTGGGGAAGGGGAGGCACAAGGCCGGAGCTGTTTGGTGGGGCCAGGCCGGGGCTGGGGCTGTGACCCCGGCTGTGGGGGGTGCAGGGGGAGGCTCAGTCCTGCTGTGCTCTCCTTGACCCCCCTCTCCTCTCGCAGGGGCAGCCACCTGACTGATGTAAGTACTGGAGGAGCCAGAGGAGCCTGGGCCCGCAGCTGGAGCGGGGACGCCATGGAGGCGATGGGGTTGGCAGGGCACTGGGGAGGGCCTGGCTTTGGGCTGGCCCAGTGCCTGTGAGCTGCAGGACTTTTCAGGGTTGATTAGCATCTCACACCATAAAAAAAATGCAATTGCTGCTGTTTCCACGTTGGAAAATTTCTCTCCAAGGCCCAGCATAGAGCCTCGGAGAGTGGGACACTGAGTCCTACCTCTGTGGTGATTTTGGATGAGGTTCTGTCGCTAGGGGAGGGCTGGCAGGGGTGGGAGGGAGCCTTTCCTGCGTGTGGAGGCTGCAGAGTTGCTGGAGCAGAAGAACAATGTGACACTGGCTGGTATCTGCACTTCCACTCCTGAGCAGAGGCCGGTGGAGCTGCTGATGCTGTGCTCGCTGTGTCAGAAAATCTCTGGCGCTGTTAAGCTCAGGTTATACTAAAGCAAACCCAAATTCCTGATGGTGCTTTTTGTGATTTCAATTGGGTTTATTTATATTTTCCCCTACGAGTGCCAACTTGTTTCTGTCTCTTTCTGCCCAGATATCCATATGCCGGGATTTGCCCAACATCGAGGTGATCACGTTCAGGTGAATGCCAGTTTGCCATTTTTGAAGAGGGCAGGGGAAAATCACCTTTTCCTGGGAATGGTTTCTTCCCACATTGCGGGGGTTGTGTGTGTGAACTACCCGGCTCTTCATGCCCCATTTCTCAAGCAGCAGAGACACAGAAATGGTTATTACTCAGTAGCTCCTCTGCACCATTCCCTGTGCTCCTTGAGAAAATATTCCCTGTTTTGACCAATGATAAAACCCCTTAGGATTGTTGCTCCTGGAGTTCTCTTCCATGGTTTGGACAGGGATCTTGGCCTCTGTATGTGGCCTGTTTCCAAAATGCTCGTTGAAATATTTCATGGATCTCTCAGAGCTTTCTCTTTCCATAATACACTCAGCTTTCACCTGTCCTGGGGATCCCATGGAGCCAATGCTCTGCAAAATCCAGCCTTTTAGCTTGGGAATCTTACATGGGTTCTCCTTGGGTGGGTCTGAGGAGCTGCTACAAAAAAGGGGGCAGGTTTGGGGGTTGAAGAGGCTCTTTGTCATCTTCAGCAGAGTGGAATGACGGCTCTTTCAATTCTTCCCTCTGTTGACCAAGATGAAATGCCACAAGCCATGGGCTGGGGCGAGTCTGTCGCGGGGAAGGGGACTGGGAGTGCTGTGCTCCCTGCTGGCTGGGGCAGCGAGGGCGCGGTGGGCTCTGACCATGTCTCCACAGCGTGAATGGCATCTCGGACCTCGAGCCGCTGCACCAGTGCCAGAACCTGAGCGAGCTCTACCTGAGGAAGAACAACATCATGAGCTTGGATGAGCTGTTCTACCTAAAGGCGCTGCCGCGGTTGCGGGTGCTGTGGCTGGCGGAGAACCCCTGCTGCGGGCCCGACCCCCACCGCTACCGCATGACGGTGCTGCGCAACCTGCCCAGCCTGCAGAAGCTCGACAACCAGGGTGGGCTGTGGTCACCTGCAACAGGCCAGGGGCACCTGGAAAAGGGGGATGTGTTGGCTCCTCTCAAAGGCGTCCTTTGAGTTTTCCTACAGTCACGAGGTGTTAGGGGTTGAGTTAGATCCAGTGCTTCTAAGCTGTTTTCTCTCTTTGTCTTCCCTTCCCCTTCTCCTCCCCCTTCCCACCCCCATCCCTTCCCCATGGTAGCAGGACTGAGTGCCTCATTATAGCTGAGACAGTACCACTAATTAGTGGTTTTTAGAGCTCTCTCTTTCTTGTGGCCAGACAAAGGTTCTTTAACTGGATCTGCTGCTGTAGAGAAGCTTCTCTGGTTTTTTTTTCCATCCTGTAGCAGCAATTTGGTGGCTTTTGGAGCCTTCTCCAGACACAAGAAACAGCAAAACATGTTTGCATCCCTCCCTGATACCGTCCTCACTCTGAGAGGCTGGTGAACGCTTCCAGCGTTCTCCTGCACAGGTTTCACTGCAGGAGGAGGGTGAAAGCAAAATGACAGACAATTTTTGGACCAAACCCCTTGGGAACAGCTCTGCAGCAACAGAACCTGCCCTGTTAGAGATGCCGTCCCCCTGGGCTGCTGCAGTTCGTAGCAACAGGCGTTTGTTGTGGCCTTTGCAGCTGTGACAGAGGAAGAGCTGTCGCAGGCCCTGGTGGATGGCGTGGAGATCACGGCCCCGCCGGCCCGAAAGAGCGTGGAGAACGGCTGGTCCAAGTCCTCCGCATCCAGCGCTGCCGGAGCCACGACAGAGCCCCAGAGCGAGCTGCTCAGCTGCAGCCTGGAGGAGACAAAGTGAGGGCTGGGGAGCTGCTGGCATTTCTGGGCTGAGCTCGTGTGTAGCAGGAGAGGACCCTGACACTGCAGGGGTCAGGCCTGCAGCCCGTGCAGGTTTCCGTTGTTCCGGTTACTGCAGCAGAGCTGTGCTGGTTCAGTGGCACTGCTGGGGCTGCTTCTGTGTCTGCCAAACAGGTTCTGCTGTGGCGGGTGACTCAAGCTCACCAGCTGCATGTGCAGTCAGAGATGGATCCTCTCTGACCTGGGAGCTCCAGTCCATTTCCTGGAGTCCTCTAGCTGGAATATTCCTTGCATGGTTGCCTGTGATGAGGAGAGATTGGCCTGGCAGAGGAAGGTTCTCCCAGCCGGTCATAACAACATTTGCTTTTCCTTCCTTTTTTTAGCAAAACTCAGGAGGAGCTTGATATGAAGCCTGTTCCCATGGATAAATATTCCTCCTTTTCCCCTCAAGAGACAGACTGCAGCCGCAAGAAGAGAGTGAGTATCTATGAGTATTTTAAAGACCAAATTCCTTTTCCTTGTGTGTGGGGCTGAGCCCCAGCATTGAAGGATGTGAAGGACCTTGGATGTCCCCAGAGGAGGGGAGCAGAGCTGATGCCAGGGCTGGAAGAAATGTCCAGGAACAGCTGTGGGCTCTGGGTTTGTCTGATTTGGAGAGAAGGAGGCTTAGGGTTGACCTCATCCTCCTCTGCAGCTTCCTGAGGAGGGAATGTGGGGAGGGAGGTGCTGAGCTCTTCTGCCTGGGATCCAGCAATAGACATGGGAATGGTTCAAAGCTGTGCCAGGGGAGATTCAGACTGGACATTAGGAAGCGTTTCTTTAGCAGAAGGAGGGTCAAACCTTGGGAAGGGGCTGCTGAACAGCAAGCTTAGGTGGTTCCTCAGGCCCCTCTATCATGTAGCTTTGGATGAACCTGGATTTTGGTGGCTAGCTGGGAATTGTCGCGTGCTGGACTCGGTGCCGTGGCATCAATCAGCAGAGCAAGATCTAACCCACACTGCCTCACTCTGCCTTAGCTGCCTACAGCAGCTCCACAGGCTCTGACCATTACGAAAGGAGGAAATGGCTCCCCATTGCAGCTGGAGAGGTTCAGGCTAGATGTTGGGCAAAAGATTCTCCCTAGAAGGACAGTTATTTAGGCTGTGGAATCTCTCCCTGGAGTTCTTCAGGACATGGTTTGACAGAGCCACGGCCCGATGTTGGCAGTGGTCCTGTGGTGGTGGCAGGGCTGGGCACCTTTAAGGGTCCCTTGCAGAGAGCACCAGCTCTCCTCATTCCTCAGAGCAGAGGGCTCCTGTCCTTTCCCATCCTACACACTCTGGGGAGCGAGGGCCGTTCCTGAGTGTGCCTTTCCTTACAGAAGGCAGGCTGGAGCGTGGCTGGCAGCCAGAGGCGTGTGGGCAGCCCGCGCAGGACTGGGCGGATGGGTTTGTCCTGCATTCCAGCCTCGTCATGTGCCACATGCAGCCTCTGCCTATGTTTGCCCCGAGGGCTCGCTTGTTAGTCCTGCTCCCATGGCTGCAGGTGGCTGTTCCAAACTGCTGCCAGTGGTGGTGGTGCTGGTGGTGGTGGAAGAGTTCCTAGAAAGAGCAGGGAAAATCGAGTGTCCTTGTCCTAGCTGGCTGGTACAAAGCAGTGTGTGCCTTATCCCCACAGAACAATGTCCTGAATGCCATCCTGCTTCTAATGAAGGAACTGGACGCAGAGGGGCTGGAGATCATCCAGCAGACGGTGTTGAGGAGGCTCCAGGCCTTCCAGAAGAAGGAGCTGCAGGAGGAGTGACAGCACCCACCCCCATTCCAGCCTCCCTGGAGCCCCAGCCCCCGGCACTGTCCTGCCCACACACCTCTGGCTGCAGCCAAAACCTCGGTGCTCCCTGCTCTGCTTCCCGTATGAGGGGCTGGGATGGGATGCTCCTTCTCTGGAGATTTCCTGCTTGTGCAGCAGCCTCTGTCACTGTATCCTATGTGGCTGGGGCTCTTGAATGGGAGCTGCAGGCAGATCAGCAGAGCAGAAGGGAACAAGGCTGCAGGCAGAGGCTCTGTGTGATCCGAGGGGGAGCAGAGCCTGCTGATGGCTGGGAAGGTAGGTCTCCAACCCTTGGCCAGCCTGGGGGTGCACAGCACCTCTGAGGGCAGTTTGTACCGCAGAGATTTGCTTTGGTGAAGTCTGACAGGGAGGCATTGCCTGAGATGGTCACCAAGAACTGTCTGGTGCAGGTGGTGAAGGTCAATGTCCAGTTATTAATTTATCTTCCAGCTCCTGGCTGACTTCCTCAGGTCCTTGCTGGTGCATGCAGTGCCTGCCGTGGGGGTCAGGCAGTCCAAAGGAAAACTTGGAGCAGCTTAGGTGGACCAGAAATGACTCCAGCATTATGAATGCTCAGCTGTCCTCTCACCCCAACATTCCCTGCAGGCATTAGAGCAGTATAAGGAAACATCCCAGTTAAAAGGCCCTGAGCTGTTGCTGCCTACTTTGCACAGGCATCAGGGGTGGGTGTTGCTCTTCAACTGATAAAACGGCATTTACCGAGTTTTATAGAGTTGTTAAATACAAACTAAACTGTTGTGACATACCAAATAAACCCAATTATCCCTCAAGGCCATCTTAGTGGTGGCTGGAGTTCAGCAAAGGCCTGGCTGGGGGCACTGCTCCATTACCTCTGGTTCAGGGAGTGCATTGTGAGCCCTGCGGAGCAGGAGGAGGGCTGGGAGCCCTGCGCCTTCCCGCTTCACTGCGCCTCTGAAAGGGTGAGCCTNAGGGAATACACAACAATGAAAGAACAAAGGACCTTGGGAGGAGCCAATCCATTCACCTTGTCTTTAAGCTACTAATTTATTTACCAACCACCACATGAGCCTGCTCCCAGCACTGCTTTGCAGGGGCACTGGGCTGCCTGGGAACCTTCTTGCAACTGCAGCAAAGGCAGGGAGCGAAAGAGGAGGTGAGGAGAGCTCAGTGCAGAGCCACCTGGGCAGGACGATGGCCCTGAGATACGGCACATGAGCCCTCCGTGCCTCCCAGTGTTGCACTGGCGACGTGGCCTTTCCATGGCCCCCCTGTCCCTGCACTCCCTGTGCAGTGTCCAGGCCGTGCTGCCAGGAGGGAATGCTCCTCAGGGATGGTGACAGCCCTGGATCCATAAGCCTGTTTGCCTGACCTTGATGGGAGAGAGACCCTCGAGAGTTTGACTCTTGTCACTCGGGGGGAGATTTGCTGATGCCTTTAACTCCTTGGATGACCTTCATTCTTGCCTTCTGCGTTAAACCCAGCTGCAGTTGCGTGATTTATGATGTCCCAGACTTCCTATGACAGCCAGGGCCTGGGAGACTCACCCTGCTGAGTGCAAGTCTTCTCCCAGGCCCCTGACCTGAACATGTCAAGGAAAAGGAGAGCTGTTGTTGGGGTGAGCTGGATGCCCCAGTTTTTCTGGGATGCGAGTGATCAAAGGAAGCGTCTATCAGGACTCATATGTCATGGGGCTGGTGGAGCAATCGCCATGCCTTTGAGGCCACACTGACACAATTCCTGGAGAAGTTGGGCTGCTCGCTGCCTACATGCCATGCTCGTCATCTTTGGCTGCTGCTGGTGCTGCCCTCGGAGCTCCCAACTGCTCCTTGCAGCATCCCAGCAAACTCCAGCGGGAGCCCGGCCCCTCTGGGGCCCTGGCAGCTTGCCTTCTGCTGCAGGATGCTCCTGGAGCTTTGCTCTGCCCTCTTTTCAGGGTGGGCTGGATGTGCTGGGAAGTCTAGGAGCACAGTCACGTCCCCTCCTGCTCATCCTGGGAATACAATGGCTGTGCCTGTCTGTTTTCTCCCAGGAATTTGTCTCTCCAGGTTTTGGGTTTTTTCTGGTGGAAATGAGGTGTGAGGGCTGCAGTGACTCCTGTCCCTCAACATGCCACTGGTCTGAGCCTGGGGACACCGCTGTCCCCATTCACACCCTAAACCTGGCTGCTGCAGGGCTGTGCTGCCGACGGATTTTCCTCGTGACCTGCTCTCACCCTGCCCTGCCTCAGCCGGGAATATTGAGCAGTGACTGCAGATGATTCCCAGCTGTGGAAAATGCCAGTGGCTGTGCAGAGCCACTGCCTTTCAAACCATCCTCAGGGACTTTGAGGGCTGATGGTCAGGCAGGTGTGAGGCCCATGGCTGAGGGAGGAGGGAGGGAGTGTGCTGGGGCTCCCCCAAGTGAAGTGGCACATGGGGTAGCGGAAGAGCCCAATTCCCACCCAGGAAAAGGAGCTCCAGGAGAAGCCAGGTCTCTGCCTGGGGACCCCAGAGCAGGCACTCATTCAAGAGCAGTAATGCGGCCTCCATCAGCAAGGTCTGCTACTTCATGGGTCCAGGGTAGAGGCAATAGTTGCCATCTTCCTCCAGAGCCTAAAATGTGTCCTGTTAGGAGAAAAGCACTGAAATCATGGGATCATGGAATGGTTTTGGGTGGGAAGGGACCTGAACGCCCATCTCATTCCACCCTGCTACAGGCAGGGACACCTTCCACTAGCCCAGGTTGCTCCAAGCCTTGTCCAAACTGGCCTTGGACACTTCCAAGGATCCAGGGGCAGCCACAGCTTCTCTGGGCACCCTGTGCCAGGGCCTCCCCGCCCTCACAGCCAAGAATTTCTTCCCAATATGACTTTTAACCCTGTGGCAGTTTGAAGCCATTCCCCCTTGGCCTGTCACTCCGGGCCCTTGTCCAAAGTCCTTCCCAGCTTCCTTGTTGGCTCCTTCAGGCCCTGCAAGGCCACAGTGAGGTCACCCCAAAGCTTCTCCTCTCCAGGCTGAACAATCCCAGCTCTCCCAGCCTTTCCTCCCAGCAGAGCTGCTCCATCCCTCTGCTCATCCTGGTGCCTCCTCTGGGCTCTCTCTAGCAGCTCCAGGTGCTCCCTGTGCTGGGCCCCAGGGCTGGAGCAGCTCTGCAGGTGGGGTCTCACCTGAGCGGGGCCAAGGGGCACAATCTCAACCCCTTTGCTGCTGCCCCTGCTGGGGATCAGCCCAGCACAGGGGCGTTCCTGGGATGGGGCATGGCCAGCCCTCACCACCTGCACCCCCAAGTCCTTCTCCAAGAGCTGCTCCATCTGCCCATCCCCAGCCTGGATTGATCCCGGGAGTTGTCCCGACCCAGGGGCAGCAGCAGCAGCACTTGGTGGCTGTTAAACCTCACGAGATTCCCATGGGTCACTCCTGGAGCTCGTCCAGGGCCCTCTGGATGGCCCCATCCCTCAGGAGTGTCACTGCACCCTCAGCCTGGTGGCACCTGAAAACCTGCTGGGGGTGCCTTGATCCCTCTGTCCGTGGCAGCAATTCAGCTCTTAAACATCACCAGTGCCACTATGGACCCCTGGGACACCGCTGGGCACTGATGGCCACCGGGACCCTGAGCCACTGACCCTCTGGATGTGACCATCCAGCCAATTCCTCATCCATCTCACAGTCCATCCACGGCACCCAGCTCTCTCCAACGCAGAGAGAAGGATGCTGGGTGGGATTGTGTCCAGGCTTTATAGAAACCCGGATAAATGACATCCATAACCCTTCCCTTGTGCATAAGTGAGTCACCCCATCAGAGGCGGCCAGGGGCAAGTCAGGGAGAGCTTTCACTTGGGGACAGCGCCAGGGGTAGGACAAAATAACAGCATGTTTGACCCCAAAGACTGTGATGCATCCTCGTGCTGGCGCTGCAGCGTCAGCCGACAGCCCCAGGAGGGATGTGGCCTGGGAAAGGGGCTCCCTGTGACCGTCTGGCACAGCCCGAGCGTGTGGACCTCGGCCAGGCCGGCACACTTGGCCAGCGCCCTGAGAAACTGCCTCACAAACAAGCCCAGCACCACCCTGAAGCACTCGGGTGCTTCCCCTGAAAGTGGGAACCGAGTGATATTTCTATGGAATTGCGAAGCGACTGCAAAAGGATGCTGACCTTGCAGCCACCACGACCCAGGCAGGGAGCAGAAGCCGCCTATGGTCCCACTCTCCCAGGCTTTGAGGAGGCACAAAACCAGGAAACCTGTTGGCCCGGCATTAACCCGGCTTGGGAAAACCATCAGGCTTTGCTGGCCCCCCCACCCCGCCCCCGTCCTGCCACCTGTTTCCCCCGCAATGAGCACTCCAGGAGGCAGGTTTGGCTCCAGCAGCTTTTATCTCTAGAGGAGAGGAGCAGCGCTGTGGGAGGTGCGGGATCTGGGGGTCACGGAGTAGCGATGAAGTGATGGACACAGCGCCCGCGGCCACGCGGTGACGGTCGCAGCCAAGCGTCATGCAAGGGGACAAGGGCTCGCCAGGACCCCTGTGCTCAGCCCTCGAGACCCCCATGGCAGATGGAGCTTCACTGGGGGTCAGGGGCACCCAGAAACCCCGGGACCAGCTCTGACCTGCTCTGGGATGGCTCCACATCCTCCTCACTCCCCTCCCGCACGTGGGGTAGGCAACTACAAGCAGCAGCAGTTGGCTCAGGCGGTCAAGCCGCTAAATAAAGACTCAAAATACCCAATCATTAAATAATAATAAACTATGAAGGGAAGATTTAAAGGTCTGGGCTGCGTGGCCGGGCTCAAGCAACTCTTCTGCATCCACGCAGGGACCAGACCCCACAGCAGTGATTCGGGGCAGGATTGTGCCATTCGGGGAGCCAGCACCAGGCTCTGCCTGCTGTAAGGGGTCGATGGCAAGGCTACAGGGCTACTGAGAACAGAGGGGACACAGTGGTCCCCCAGCAGCACGTGGGCACGGAGAGGACACGGCGGGGGCTATGGGTCGGGCTGGTGGGACTAGAAGCCCTTCTCGATGCTGAGGGTGCGGCGGGTGACGTGCTCCATCTGCCCCGAGATGTACTCGGTGAGGCTGATCTGGTAGTTGGCGAGCATCTTCAGCATCAGCCGCAGGTTCAGCCACCACTGCTCCTGGGGCAGCCTATGCCTGCACAGGGGGACACGGCTCTAGAGGGGACACCCCGGGAAGGTTCCCCTGGGAGCGGGTGAACCGCTGGGGCACAAGGACTTACTCAAAATCTGTGACTTTCTTGAGCTCCGTCACGGGGCTGAAGGCCACCACCTTCTTCCGCAGCCCGATCACACAGGCAGTGTCTCCAGAGTTGGCAAACACGCGCCCTGCAAGGGGACACCCCACCTCACTGGGGGCCAAGCTTGGAAGCCTGGAGCAGCAGCCACCAGCCTCCCCCAGCCGCCATGGAAACCCCAGCCCTCAGCTCACCCTTGCTGTAGACTTTCTGCAGCTTCTCCGACATCCACAGCACTGCCTTCACTCCCAGCTTGGTCCCGTAGTTCCGGTCAAAGGGGGTCGGGGCTCCCCCCTGGGGACAAAGAAATGGGGATGTCAGGCCTGCCCAGCTCTCAGGGCCAGTGTGGCCCATGTCACCCTGTCCCCTGTACCTGCTGGAGGTGGCCCAGGACGTTGATCCTGCAATCAAAGATGCCTTTGCCCTCAGAGGAGTAAAGGTTGTAGAGGAACTCGGTGGTGTAGTGCTCGTGGCACTTCTCGTTCCTGCAAGGCAGAGGGAAGGGCTTGAGGGGCTGCTCCTTCCTCTGGCATTCCCAGGGAGTCCCCCTTTGTTTCCCATTACACCTTTTTTGTGCTGTTTTGTTCTCCCTGAAGCCCAAAGCCCCGGCCTGTGTCCCCATGATGACCCTGGGGCTGGGGTGGGGACGGCAGCAGAGGCATCCAGTGTCCCCATGGCCAAGTGCCATGCTCACTGTGCCAAACCTCACCGTGCCCAGGAACCCTCTGTGGCCATGGGAAGGGCTCAGCTCTGGCCTTGCTCCCTGCCACGGGGCTGGGGTTCGCAATGACTGTCCCCAAGGGCCCCCCAACTCACCGCAGCACCAGCCCTCTCTGGATATCCGTTTTCATTTTGTCGGTCAAGTGCTCCACGTTGGCCTGCAAGATGAACGTGGCATCAACCCAGCATCTGCACGGCACGGCCACGCTCCCACAGCTCCCGCCCGGCTCTGGAGCCCTCCCTTCCCCAATTTTCCTGCTCGTTTTAGCCAGAGAGCCGCTCCTGCCCGCTCACCTTTAAGTCATGGATAGTGAAGGGGTCTTCGTAGACGTAGGCAGCGTCGGCACCCACGGCGATGCCGGTGACCGTGGACAGGTACCCGCAGTAGCCCCCCATGGTCTCCACGATGAACACACGACGCTTGGTGCCCGACGCCGATTGCTTGATGCGGTCGCAGCTCTGTGCCCGAAGAAGGGGTGGTCACACCAGGGAAAGCCACCTTTGCTTCCCCAGCATGGGACATGGGCAGGTCCAGGCCGCGATGGAAGGTGGTGGAGCAGGGTGGCCCTGTGAGCTGTCCCCATCCGTGTCCCTCACCTCCATGGCGGCGTTGACGGCCGTGTCGGAGCCCAGGCTGAAGTCAGTGCCAGGCACGTTGTTGCTGATGGTGGCGGGGATGACGCACATGACGATGCAGAGCTCCTCGTACTGCCCGCGCGCCTCCACCAGCTGCAGCACCCCCTCGTACGCCTGCAAGCGGCCGAGGGATTGGGAAATGCTGGTCCTGAGGCCGGATCCGCATCCCAGAAAGATTCCTTTGGGATGCCCACAGCCACCCCCACTGAACTGAGGATTCCACAGCACCTCAAAGCCCCCGATGACCAGCAGCCCCTGGATGTTGAATTTGCGCACGTTCTCCACAATCTTCTCCATGCAGGTCTTGGGCAGCGTCCTGTGTTGGGATAGGGGGGCAGACGGTGGGGTGAGGGCAGTGGGGACACCCCTCCCCTACACCCCTGTCCCCAGGGCTGCACTCACCGCTTGGTGCCCAGCATGGAGCCGCCACGGCCCAGCCATCCCGCCACGTCGTGCCAACCCACCTCGCGGACCTGCAGGCACCAGCGCCGGGTTGGGCTGGGAAGATCCCTTCCCCCACCCTCCAAGCCCAACCCCATCCCCTGGGACATCCTAGGCTCACTGTCCCCCTTACCTGCCCCTTGGCCAGGCCCTCGAAGCCGTCGCTCACTACGTAGATGGTGTGTCCCTGGCAGATACCGATGCGCACGGCCGAGCGCACGGCAGCGTTCATGCCAGCGGCTGGTGCTCCCACATTCAGGATGGCCATGCTGAAGGGGCTCTGCGGAGACAGGGATGGGAACAGCACATCCCCGCGTGTCCCCAAGGCGGCCATGGTGTGCCCTGCTGCTCCCCATCACCCCTCACCTTCTCCTGAGCTGGCTTCTGGTGCGCCAGCAGCTTGTAGATGTTCCAGTTGTTCTCAAAGCTCCTGCAAGGACACGGTGACATGTCCCCAGGGCCTGGCTGGGAGAAGGGGGAGTCTCCCCAGTGCCCCTGGGGTGTGACTGGGGACACCCTTCTGGCTGCAGGAGCCAATGGCTTCCCCACAAGGAGAAGCCCCCATCCATAGAGGGATGTCTCCCCCAAGCCTGGTCCCTGCTCCTCACCTTCCACGGAGCTGGATGGCCTCCTCAAACCTCTTCTCATCCATGGCCTTCTGCACATCCTTTGTCTTGAGCCGGGAGAAAGATGCAGCACTGTGACACGCACATTCACAGGGAGGAGTGGGACCCCCACCCAAATTCCCCAGTACTCACCACCTGGACACACTCCATGAGTGGCAGCCGCACCGACTGGTTCCCGGAGAGGCTGACCACGCAGGCTGGGGTGTCCGGCGTGGCCTCCAGCAGCGCCATCACCGCCTCCATCCCCATCTTGCTGCTCTGCAAAGGGACAGGGGCACCTGTGACACTGGGGGCACCTGTGACACTGGGGCCACCAGTGCCAGCTGGGTGGGATGCTCAGGGATGCTCCCACAGGCTTGGAAATCCATGTGGCTGCTGACCCACTGCTGGAAAGTGTGGAGATTGACAGCAGATCAGAAAGCTTGTCTGAGTCTGAGTCTGACACTGATCTTAGCACAGTCTATGTCTACCTACGAGAAACTTAATTAAGAGAAGCAAGAAATTCAAAACAATAAAGGGAGTAGATAGTAAACGCAGCTGCAGCTGGCTTCTGTTTGGATTCTTGAGATGTCTGTATTGTAAATAACTAATAATAGTATAGTGTAGTTAAAATAGCCAATGAACCTGTTGTAGTAGTTAAGTAACCAACAGACAATGAACACAAATGATAAACATACAAGTGTATATATGACACTAGCTTTTAGAATAAACGCTTTTTGCCTGCACTTTACACTGGACTCAGTGTGTGTCGCATGTCCGCCTCAACTGCGACAGGAAAGCTGATGGTTTTATTTAAAAATCCACAAATTTGGAGTAAATGAGGAGAAATGGGTGCACAGCTCTGCCCAGCACAGCAAGGCCGAGCCCATCCGAGCCTCATCCCAGCTGGCAAATCCTTCCCATTGGGATGGCAGGAGCAGGGTTCCCCCTCTCCGAGTCCTCCCCTGGACCTACCAGCACGCGGTCAAAGGCGGACGGGGTCCCTCCGCGCTGCACGTGGCCGAGCACGGTGACCCGCGTGTCGAAGCCCAGGCGTTGCACCACCAGCTGTGGGGAAGAGGGGACATCATGCTGGGGACCTGCCGGTGCCCGTGGGTGCCAGGGCAGTGCCGGGGCGGTTGCTTACGTCCTTCACATAGTTGGAGGAGATGGGTTTGCCGCTGCGGTCGATGGCACCCTCGGCGATGATGATGATGTTGAGACGCGAGCCCCGGCTGCGTGTCTGGCACGAGGGGAGGACAAACGGCTGCCACGGCTCAGCCAGAACTCACCGTGGGCCACGTGTGAGTGCCCTCCCCTCCCTGCCAGCCGTGCTCCCCCGAAGGTGGCTCAGGTCACGGGCAGCCAAGCCCCCGAGCCAGCGCTGCCCCTGGCACGCAAGGGCTGGATTTGCACTCGGCTGAGTGCCCCGGCTCACGGGGACAATGGTGGCAGCTCCCGAAGCTTCGAGGGGGCCGGGCACCAGCTGCAGGGCTCAGCCCAGGCCCCCATGGGGACTCCCCAGGGGAGAACAGGGGATGGGATGGTAGGAAACCCCCCTCACCTCCCCGAGCCTCTCGCACATGAGGTCTTCCCAGCCGTCCTCCGGAGGCGATTCAGGGATGAAGAGCCAGTCGGCGCCTGAGGCCAAGCCGGACACCAGCGCCAGGTACCTGGGGGGACATGGCAGTGGCAGCACCAGCCCCAAAACATGGCATCCCGTCCTGCCGATGGGCTTCCCCATGCATGGGGGCTTACCCGCAGTGGCGACCCATCACCTCCAGCACGAACGTCCGCTGGTGGCTGCAAGGTGGGAAGAGAAGGAGGTGGGTGGGTGCGATGGCCAGGGCGGTGCAGCCCCCAGCCCTGTGCCGCTCACCTCTGTGCCGTGGTGGTGATGGCGTCGATGACCTCCATGATGCGGTGCAGCGCCGAGTCGGTGCCAATGGTCATGTCAGTGCCGCAGAAGTCGTTGTCGATGGAGCCCACGAGCCCCACGATGTTCAGGCGGCAGTTCTCCTGCGCCACCTCCTTGCTGATCTGCCCTGCGGGGGTCACAGCCACCACACCGCTTATTTCAGGGCACTCATGTCCCCACCATTGTGGGGCCGGAGCCCAGCCCTCCTTGGGGTCACAGCGCTGGGGTGACCCTCTGGACATCACCACCCTTGAATGCCTTCATCTACAGCCCCAGGGGATGGAAGGGGCTCACCCACCATCTTGGACCAGTTCCTCCAGCAGCCCAGCCCACTCGGAGCGGAAGATGTCCGCACCGGTGAGGCTGCCATCGCCGCCGATGACGCACAGGTTGGTGATGCCGCGCTCCACCAGGTTGCGGGCGGCCCGGAGCCGGCCGGTGCGTGTGGTGAAGGCCTTGCAGCGGGCGCTGCCGATCACTGTCCCGCCCTGGGGACAGAATGGGGCACGCGGCTCGTCACACACATTTGGGGGGCTGGGATCTGAGGTCCCACAGCCCCATGGTGACCCTCACCAGCTGGATGATGTTGGAGACGCTGAGCCAGTTGGCTTGTTTGATGTTGTCACCCCCCTCCACCAGCCCCTCATAGCCCTGCGGAGAAGCAGAGGGCGGAGGTGAGGGGTACCCCGGCACAGGGGGGTGGATCCCCCCAACCATGATGGGGAGCAGGGGGGTACCCCAACCTCATAGATGAGGAAGACCTTGGCTCCCACATATATCCCCATGCGGGTGACGGCGCGGACGGCGGCGTTCATGCCTGGAAAAGCGATATGGGAGCTGGAGTATTCCCATGGGACCCTGCGCCTCGCAGGGGATGGGATCCCATAGGTGACCCTGAGGTGTCTCCTCGAGCGGGAGGAACCCCATGGGACCCTGCACCCCACAGGGAACGGGATCCCATAGGTGACCCTGAGGTGTCCCCTTGAGTGGGCGGGGAGCCACGTGGGCTGAGACCGGGGAAACTCAGCGCACAGCTGGGCCTGTGGACGAGAAACTGCCCGGGAGCGAGTTCCTTATCCCGGGGGGGACGGGGATGGACTAACCCCCTCGGTGGGGCTCCCCCCGTGGGGCCCGTGCCCTCCCACGGCGACGGCCCGAGGGTGGCGGGGACGGGGAAGCGGCGCGGGTGGGGGGTACACGGGAGGACGGGTATCCATCCGCCCGCCCTGGGGAGGAGCGCGGGCCGCGGACTCCGGCCCCGGGAGG
>VZRR01009612.1:0-26868 GCA_013398015.1 Oreocharis arfaki | reverse complement strand
CAGGGTGGAGAGGCGCGGGACGGAGCGCGTCCGTGGGTTGTGAGGCTGCCGTGCGGGGCAGGCATGGGGGAATGGGTAGGGTAGAGCCCGCAGATCGGAGCTGACAAGGAGATGCGCGGTGGGAGTGGGACAGCAGCGAGGGTGAGGGGCTACAGGAGCGAGGCAGATGAGGGTGGCAAAGAAATCGACAGTGGGAGGAGACCTCATGGCCTTGCTGAGGTAGTGTGGGACGTGACTGGTGCAGACTGGCCTCACTGTGGAAAGCCCCCTTTCCTAGCCGGGCTTGAAATTTGGTTTCCTCCTATAATTTATCCTACTGCTTAGAACAGCAATTGGGTGACTGTTGCATTAGGGAAGTTACAGCTTCAGGAATGTGGCTTTCTGAGGATAAGGTGGTACTTTTGTGTTTCTGGGCAGCGGCTTCAGCACGTTTTGGGAAGGAGCTGAGAGGAGAGAAGGTCTATCTTTATATTTTACGTTACACACAGGGGTAGTTTACAGACCTTTCCCAAGGTCTGATGGATTCTGAACGGCTCTGTAGCGTCTTGGTGATGAGATGAAGTGGCAAAACAGGAAGGTACCCCAGTGGCCCATGTAACACAGAGTGAAGAAAATGCCAAGGAAATTTGGAGGAATTCACTAATCTATGTGGCATTTAAGATGTTGCAGAAGGGTTGCACAGTCTCCGACATATTTGGGATAGACATAGGGAAGGATAACCTTACAACTGCTGTTGTCACCTTATGTCACGTTACAAAAGTGCCTGGAGAAAGCTTTGTCTCTTGGAAGACATACAAAGGGAATTACCCCTCATTTGCTTCCCCTAGCTCTTTTCAGCCATGTGGCTCTTGTGACCAAGCCACCTTCACAAACAGGGAAGCTGGCAAGTGTCCTTGGGCCCCTCTGACCTCATACAGAACCACACATCAGAAAGGATTAAATTGCATTATGTATCCTTGAGCAAAAGGGGAGGTTTTTTCTAAGCTCATGGCTCATTGCTGTAAGAAACACCCTGAGCTTCCTCCATTTGTTGCTGAGGACTAAAATGAGCGTAACTTGGCAAGTGGCAGAAAGGCCTTGGTGCTGTCACAGGCAGCTTGGGCTGCATGGGTCAGTGGGTGGCAGGAGGAGGCTGAATTCATCTTTCTTTAAAAATGGGGAGAGAAGGATAGTGCTGTTACAGAATCCATTACACATTCCCTGTGACTGTTGTGCTCACGTTTTGAGGGTGTGGGGGAGACAAGAATGGAAGGCCTCCAGAAATGACTAATACCTAGAAGGACACTGTGTGAAAGGGGGACAGACCTGTCAGGAAAGGGAGCATGTTGGTTCAGAGTAGCAATCCAGCACAGGGTGAATGACTTGCTTCTGTTTAGTCTCTGGGAACTACAGGAATCCCAGAATAGGAAGCCAGCCCCTCCTGGTAAAGGGATTCAAGGTGCCTAATTAACCTTGGGGCATATGTGCTGCTGCCAGATGGGGAGGCAGCAGTTTCAGGGGCTCACCACTGTGCCTGCTGTGCTGATGAGGCAGGTGCAATTAGCCGTGCTGGTGCTCACACCGTGGCCTGCGCGGCGCTGCCCACGAGCACACCACGCTGACAGGCTGTGCCGGGGAGGGGTGGCCACACCATGTGAGGTGGAGCTGGTCACACCTGGGTCCGTGAGAACAGAGGGAGCTCCCTTGCTGAGCTGAGCAAAGGAGCTGCTGACCTCACTGCTGCTGACCACGGCAAGTATCAGTACCTGGCTGTGGTTTGGCCATCACACTGCAGCTCTTTCCTGTTGAGTACGGAACTAGAAGCTTTGTGTAGAGCTGCCTTCACTCTCTGCAGACACAGAGAAGCAGAGCACTTGGCCACAGAGATGGAGTTTGTCTCAGGCCTTTTCTATTATGTTGCGGAGGCACAAGGGCTCTTCATGAGCTTGCAGAGTGAGATATTGGGATTCTGGACGTTGAGGAGCCATCCAAGCTCTTCCTGCAGCCCATTCTGCTTTGGCTGGTGCATAGCATCTGCTTGCTATTTCCCTGTTGTTATTCTGCAAGAAATTTTGCCAGCACATTATAGCTGTCTCTGAGGGCACCCCCTGTTCAGTGTGTGCCTGTCAATTCCAAGACCTGCTGGGCTCTTCTTCTGCGCAACTCCCCTTATCTGTTCTCTTCCTCAGTTCAGGCTCCCTCTCCCTGCTGCGCCAGGCAGGATTGAAAGCTCTGTCTCTAGAGTCGGGACTGCCTGCTGTCAGAACACACTGTCAGAAAACACTGTCATCCCATCCCTAGAGACAGCTCTGTGATGAACAGTGTGTCTTAATACTGGAATTAACTGCTTAGGAAGAGATAGTAAATGCTTGCAACAGCAGGAGACACGAGCTGGAACAAGGCCTGGGAAAGCCCATAATGAAACCTTTGGGCTTCTGAGAGGGTGAGTGCCCTGTCAGTCGTGTAGGTTCAGCAGGGCAGAGAGGTGAGCAGGTCCCTCCAGAGTGCCCAGAAGAGCTCCTGGGCAAAGGCAGGGAGTCTTGGTGACTGCAGGGTGATTTGTGGTTTTTTTGTGGAGAAATGCTGTTTTGTCCAGGTAGAGAGTGAGGGACGCTGCTTGTTTCCCAGTAATGTCACCTGACACCTGAGCTGCAGGTTGGGGGTCTGAAGGTAAGGCAGTTCCTTGCCTGCCACCCCATGTCTGATCAGAGTGCATACACAGAACTTTCCTTCTGGGAAGCTGCCACATTGGCAGTGGGTGGTAGAAATGGAGAATCTGCCCTTCTTCTCAAAGTTCTTGTAAGGTGCAGCAAGCAGGTCCTTACCAAAGCCTTCTGAGGAGCTGAGCTGCAAGAATACAGAGGCAGGAGGTGAATGAGGCAACCTGGCAAGGAATCTGAGTCGGAGTTGGAAATAGACTCCAGGAATCCCAGCACTTTATCTTCCTCTGACCACAAAGCTGCCTTTCTCCCTGCCCTCCATCTTGGAAGAAGTCTGTTCAGGTCTTGCTCAGCAGAGCGTGGAGGTGATGGAGCCACAGGGGGAAGCTGAGTGATCACTAGTGTCTGGGCTGTTTGTTCAGCCAGGTCTCCCTCAGGAAGTGCCTGGAGAGCTGCCCTCTGTATCCTCACAGCATGCTCACATTAGAGAAAGGGGTTTTAGTATCTCAGCAAAGTGGAGCACAGCAAGGCTTCTCTCAGGAACCGCTCGTACAGCCAGGCTGCAGGGAGAGGGTGAGGTAAAGTACAGGCAAGTTCTCCCCTGGCTGTCTGCTCTCAGTCTCAGAGGTGTTTGTAGGCAGGGCTGGAGGCATCTCCACCAGTTAAGTGTACATGGCTCCTTTGGTGCTTAGCGAGGAGTCAGCACCCACCAGCCTTTCCCACTGTGGTGCTGGGATGCTTCCCAGCATCCATCTCCAGTACCATGCCTGCATGATCTCTTTGGTTCACTCTCTTTACCTCCTTTCTCCAGGGATGAAAGATGGAAGGTGGACAGTGCTGCAGCTTGTGGAAGCCCTGGGGTAAGAAAAGCCTTGTACAAGTTATACATCGGGTAAGGGGCTTGCAGGGGACATTCCCACAAGGAGGCACGGTTAGAAGGAAAAGTGTGCTCATCCAGGACAAACTTCACTGGTAGACACATTGCAGCATGCAGGATGTTGTCTGCTCACAGCATGGGGCTTGAGCAGTGCTTTGCCCTCCTCGGACGTGGGAGCTCTTTGGGAAAGAGTAAGGCTGGAGCAGCTCTTGATGCTCTCCCAGGACAGAGGAGAGATGTGGCAGGCAGCAGGCTGCAGGGCACTTTTTGGCTGGGGCTGTCCCCAGCAGGAGCTGCCTGAGCACACAGCTGCACCACACCATGTCACAAGTTGGCTGGCACGCAGCTTCTGCTTCTGTCTCCAAACTGTCATGGCCTGGGCTCCTTTCTCCCTAGCTGGGGGCTGGGTTTGCCTCACTGTAAGAAGCTTTACCCTTTTTGACCCTTGTGATCTCGGAAGCGTGGTGCAAGAGCAATTTCTTTGATCCGACTTGAGAACTGGGATTTCTTTCTGCATGGTTCTGGGGCTGAGTGCACACATGCAGCATGGATGGGGGAGAGGAGTCTGTTCCCACCCTGCCAGCAAGTCAGGCAGGATTGGGCCCACAGAGTGGCACCTGTTTGTTTTTGTAATGTGCCTGCTCAGGATGTACTTCCTGCTTGGATGTCCGTGCTCACAACAGGCTTCTTGGGCTTTCTCCTCTCTTGGCCTAGGTTTTGCCTGGAGAACACAGATCCTCGGACACGAGGGCGAGGCATTCAGCTGTTGTCGCAAGTCCTGCTCCAGTGTTACTCCCTGCTCCAGGAGAAGGAAGGTAAAGGCTGTTCTGGCCCTTGAGTGGCTGGCTGGGGACAAAGCCTGTGCCATGAAAGTGTCTGTCCTGCAACTGGCAAAGGGATTGATTTAACACTGTGACAACTTTGTACATGTCTCTAAGAGTCAAAGTCCAAGGAGGCTTTGCGCTGCAGCCTTTTTGCCAACCTCACTACACAATTCAGGTCACTGTCTGAACACACCAAATCCTTAGACAGCTGGGGCCCCTGACAGGGTGTGAGTGTTGCACACCCAGGTGTGCTCAGCGCCACATGTTTGGGATACATCTGTATGTCAGAATCCTTGGGTGATGATTCAGAGCAGGAAGACTGTCCTTCACACACCAAATCACACTGCAGCCTTGCAGCCTGACCAGGTTAACTCAGGAGGAACCCTGAGGCCTGGGGAGGAGGGGAGATCAGTGTAAGGATGAGAATGGAGTGCGAGACTGGAGTGGGGAGAGGAAGATGCCTTCTCCATAGAGGCAAGAAGAAGGTCTGGCTCTGTTAAATGCCCCATAGCAACTGGCTGGCAGCAGGGAAAGCGAGCAAGTGCTGACAAACTTTGGCTTGGGCTAGGGGCCCTTGCAGATGGGAAGCTGAACTTATGCCAGCAGCCTGGCTAGACAGGGGGCCCAGCTAGTAAGTAAGGTGGAGGAAGGGGAGGATGGAAGTAAAAGATGCTTAGTCCTTGGCATTTGGCTGTCTTTGACTGGAGCCAGGCAGGGCTGAGAGCAGCTATGCATAGAATCTTATCTACTGGAGTACCTGGGAACTGGAGTGCTCTGGAGGGGCAGCCAGAAGTGGGGGGATTCAGTGGGGATGCTTGACAGAGAAGGGAGACTCAGGGCAGCTGAGCAAGGGGAGTGAGCTGGGTTAGAGCCTCGTGTCCCTGCTCACGCAGTTCATTTCTCAAGCGCTGCGTCAGGCTGCCTCCTGGGGGGCTGAGTTTCTGCAGCAGCTGTGGGCACAGGATGCTGCTAGCCGGCTCTTCCAGTCTGCTTCCTGCTACCACTCCCCAGGGCTGGGGTGTGCAGGCGCCCGTGGCCGTGACTCAGGGGCCAGGAACGTGTTGTGGAGCCAAGTGCGAGGAAGCCAGAGCTCCTGCCCCAGCCCTGTGCCCCACCCCATGACATCCTCGAGCTGCTGCTGAGCAGACTGCCACTCTCCTGCTGGTGTCTGCATCCACATGTCTGGACAGGTCAGGGCAAATGCCTCTTGGGTAGCTCCAGCACCTCTGAGGCAGCCGGAGGTGGGTGCTGCTCTGCTGCAGTCAGGCGTGGGCTGCTCACGAGGAGAGGGCAAAGGTGTTGGAGCCAGGTGGGTGCACCCACCAGCAGCAGTTTGTCCTGTTCACCAGTGCAAGATGTGCTCGCTCTTAATCCATCAGCTTGTGGTTGAGCTGGGGCCAGCACCTAGCAGCTGCGTTTCCTAGGGCTAACACATGTTGGTGTCTGTTTCTGACAGTGCTGCACCTGGTCCTGTTCTATGAGAGCCGGCTGCAAGATCATCACCTGGTGATCCCCTCGGTGCTCCAGGGACTGCGAGCACTGGTGAGCTCACACCCCCAGCCTGCAGCACTGGGATGCACTCCAGAGCAGTGTCAGAGAGGTCCAACACCTGGGTATGAGTTGGAGCAGTGTGTCGAGCAGGGCCCTGGATGTGCTGTCAGCCCATCTGGCAGCATTGCCCTGTCTCTTCTGTTCTCCTGTTGTGCCCCTTTTGGAGGAGCCAGGGAGAAGAGACTGCCTTGATTTTCTGCCCCGTGTTGGTACTGGGGCAAGGATTCCCTGGTCACCCTGGGGAGCAGCACAGATGATGGGCATCTTGTCCTGTTCTGTCTGGGGAGGGGGTGGTGAGCTCTCCCTGTTGTGGAAGAGGATCCTGCAGACAGCTGCTATACAGAGGCAGGAGCTCTGTTACTTGGCTGCCATCACAGTATTCTATTCTTGCTTTTCTCTTCCTGTCCCCAGAGCATGTGTGAGGTGCTGTCCCCAGGGCTAGCAGTGTCTGTGCTCAAAGCCATCTTCCAGGAAGTACATGTGCAGGTGAGCAATGTGATTTCTTATCCTCCTGTCCTTGATCTCTGCTCCCTGTGTGTCCGGGGATGGCCTGCCTGCCCTGAGGACTGGCCACATTCAGCACAGTGCAGTGATTCTTGCAGGTCTTAGAGACAGCTTAGCTCACTGCAAGAGAGACTGAGAGACAGACAGCAGCCAAGGATCCTGTTTGGCCATTGTCCTCTCTTTTCTCAGCCCTCGGGGAATTATTTCCTTTTGCTCCATTCTCCAGGCTGTGTTTAAGTGCCCCCAGTCCAATTCTCCTCCAATTTAAGATCATTTTTGCTGGCAGTGCCTTGGGCAGCATGCATGGCCCTGGTGTGACTGATGGTGCATTCATGCAGTGATGGGACACAGTCATGTTCATGTGCCATTCCATAGGCATGTGCACACTTTGCATGTGATAAATGAGATCTCTGTGCCGGGAAGCAGCAGCTGAGCTGCTGGGGGTCCTGCTCTCTTTCAAGGGCATGTGGTGCCTGTGGAGTAGTCGGTAGCTGTGCTGCCATCTGTAGAGGATGGTTTTGATTGGTCTGCTCCTCCCTTTAGTCCTTGATGCAGCTGGACCGCCACACAGTCTACAGCATCATCACCAACTTCATGAGCACCAGGGAGGAAGGTGAGGGGGCAGATGCCAGAGCCACTCTGGGATTGCTGAGGCTGGGAAAATGACTCGTTTTTGCCTTCTCTGAGGGCTCTGTGGCTCTGCCTGGGAGAGCTGGAAAGGGACTGTAGGGCTGGGGCAACTCAGCTGATTTAATGCCATGTTGGTGAGGGCTGATGTCCTGCACCTGCTCATGCTCCTTCTTTCTGCAGAGCTGAAGGGCCTGGGTGCCGACTTCACCTTCGGTTTCATCCAGGTCATGGATGGGGAGAAGGATCCCCGCAATCTGCTGGTGGCCTTCCAGATTGTGCGTGATCTCATTGCCAAGGATTATGCCCTGGGTGAGCCTAAACCTGCCATGCAGAGCTGACTGGGAGACATGTCCCTTTTCTTTGAGCTGTTGGAGGGATGGCTCTTGGGTCTGACCAGGCCTGGGCTGGTCCCTAACATGCTTTAAAAGCTGCAGAGCTGGCCTGTCATGGGTGCTAAACATAGCTGCTGTGCCTTTTTTGCCCAGTATCTTTGCTCACTCCCTCTCTCCTCTGTCTGCAGGTCCCTTTGTGGAGGAGCTGTTTGAAGTTACATCCTGCTACTTCCCTGTTGATTTTACTCCGGTGAGTGAGTCTGCTGTGTGCCACAGCCTGTTCCTTCTGATGTTTTCTTACGGGGTTGTGTCCCCTCCAGGGAATGGGATGAGAGGATGGCCAAGAGTCTTGGCTGGGCAGTGTTGAGCTGTGGTACCCAGGCTGGCAGGCTGGTGCCAAGCTAGCTGCAGTGGCACTTGCTGCTGCGCTGCTGGAGATGAGGTGATGCAGCCTCAG
This sequence comes from Oreocharis arfaki, assembly GCA_013398015.1. Lineage (NCBI taxonomy): Eukaryota > Metazoa > Chordata > Aves > Passeriformes > Paramythiidae > Oreocharis > Oreocharis arfaki. The sequence goes on along the minus strand of VZRR01009612.1, from coordinate 19,054 downwards.
CTGATGGCTGGGTTGGGATGTTTCCTGACTGGTGGGTGACCTGCTCTCTGCTTCCTTTCCAGCCCCCCAATGATCCTCATGGCATCCAGAGGGAAGACCTGATCCTGAGCCTCCGGGCTGTACTGGCCTCCACGCCCCAATTTGCTGAGGTACGAAGCTCCTTAGGAATTCTTGAGCACCTCACTGTTCTCTGAGCACAGGCTGCCTTTCATAGTGCTGCAGCTCCTGCTGTGGCTCTGTGCGATGGGAACAGCTGGGACCAGGAGCGTGCACTTGGGCAGCCCTGTCTCCTGCTGAGGGATGCAAGGGGAAGCCATCAGACTGACACCCTGGGAAGGGGCTGCCTATTGCAGGTACCCCTTCACCTCTGCTCTCCTGGCAGAGGCTGAACTTGCAGCCTTGCAGGGCTATGGACAAGGTGGTGCAAATTAACTGAATTAAAGTACTTCTCTCTGCAGTTCCTTCTCCCTCTGCTTATTGAGAAGTTGGACTCAGAACTGCAAAGTGCCAAGCTTGACTCACTGCAGACTCTGGTAAGGAGGGATCCCCTACTCCTTTCAGCCCACAGCTGATCTGTGGCAGTAGCAGCTGCCAGCCCCTTCTGAGCCCTTCTCCCTGCCAGCCAGAGACTCTCTCTTGCAGAGCCACAATTTCCAGAGTCCTGGTTTGGCCTGCATCACTCTTTCCTGTTTTTCTTGAGTGATTTGTGCAGCTCAGTATGAGCCTGCCAGGATGGGCAGTGTCCCGGCACTGGGTCCGCCTGGTACTGGCTTCTCTGTGATGGTTTGTCCCGGCTCCCTCTTGCAGACTGCCTGCTGTGCCATCTACGGGCAGAAGGAGCTGCAGGAATTCCTCCCCAGCCTCTGGTCATCCCTGCGCAGAGAGGTGAGTAGTGCAGGGCTCCACCATGGCTGGGCTTCTGCTGAGCAGGAGTTCTCAACCAGACCAGATGAGCCCCATATGTCCCAGCAGCCCGCACCTGTGACCTTGGACTGCCCCAGCTGAAAGAGGAGGGGACAGGCCAGCACTATTAGCATGTCCCTGTGGCTTGAACGTGCCATGCTGCATGTTCAAATCACGTGGGAAATGAGGCAGGAGCCTGAGCCCGGCAGCCTGCGTTGGGAGCCTGAAGCCTGCGGTTGTTGTCGGCATGGAGTTCAGCTCATCCTATGGCCTTTCCTCCAGGTGTTCCAGACAGCAAGCGAGAAGATTGAGACGGAATGCCTGTCTGCACTGCGTGCTCTCTCTGCCTGCCTCTCCCGCTCTGTGCTCAGCTCTGATTCTGAGGATCTGCTGGATTCCTTCCTCAGCAGCATCCTGCAAGGTAGCTAACAGAGACCCTGCCCCGAGCAGCCAGGCCTGAAAGCATCCTCGTTTAGGTAGAGATCTGCCCTCCTCTTCTCTTTCAAGCCTCTTCTCTTTCTAGTCTTCACAGCCACTTTTGGCTTCTCCAAGGTAATTGGCTGCAAGAAGGGAGGACAGGGGGATTGAGCTGCCTCCCTCTCTGCTAGAACTGCACTTTCTGTGTGCCTGGGGCTGTGGGAAGCCGCTCAGTTGGGGAGGCTGTGCTGCAGCTCAGAGCTGCGCCCTGGCAGCACGTCCCAGCCCAGCTATCAGCTGTGTCCCCGCACGCGAGGCAGAGGAGCTCTGCGCCGGTGCAGCTGACGCCCAGCCTATCTCAGATTGCAGGCACCATCTGTGCGAGCCCGACATGAAGCTGGTGTGGCCCAGTGCCAAACTCTTGCAGGCAGCAGCGGGTGCCTCCCTCCGCACCTACTACTGCATCACCCGCAATGTCCTGCCCCTGCTGCTGGAGCAGTACACCAAGCACACGCAGGTGAGGGGCCTGGGGGAAGATGGGTGTCTAAGGGAATGTCCTTCCTTGGTGTGGGTGGAGACCCCATGGGCAACCTGTGGCCTTGCAGCGCTGGGCTAAGGTGCGGCTCTGCCCCAGCAGTGACGGTGATCTGGGTTACACCTTTGTGTCCCTGCAGAGCAGCCAGAGGAGGACAATCCTGGAAATGCTGCTAGGCTTCCTGGAGTTGCAGCAGAAGTGGGGACATGTGGAAGAAGGTGAGGGTGGCTGGTCCTTCTGGAGGCACCTGTGTCCCGAGGGCTGCTGGATCTGACCTCACTTCCCTGTATGTTGACAGACAAGGAAAGCTCACTGGCCTGTGTGGCTGCATGTGCGAGCCTCTGCCATGTCCCAGGGACCCTGCATGACTGGGTGTCAAATGTAGCACCCCAGAAAGGGTCTGTCAAGTGCCATGATGGTGGCTATGTGGTGACAGCCAAACACAGGCAGTGACTCGATGCCCCTCTCTCCAGATGAGAGCACTCTGCTGTCGCTCCAAGCTCCGGTTTGCTCTGTGGTGTTCTCGGCGCTAACGGATCCCAGTGTGCAGCTGCAGCTGGTTGGGATCAAGGCACTGACTCTCCTGGGCTCCCTGCAAGGTTGGTGCCTTGTTTCCCTTGGGGAGACAGAGGGAGGTGTCACTCTCTTCTGAGGGACACGGTGGCTGCTGGGACATCCTTGCCTGCTGCCTGTAGGTGCACAGGAGTAGTGGCAGCATTTTCTACCCAAGCCATGAACTCCAGCAACATTTGGTCTCTCTTTTGCCTCTTTGTGCTGGGCACCTTGTATCTCTGGTATTTGGTGTGCTGCTGCATTGCTGCTGGCCTGGATGAGGGGGAAGGACCCTGTCCAGCACAGCAGCGTTTTTGCCTTTGGCCAAGGGTGGGATTCCTCTTTGGCTCTTGTTCCAGGCTTCCTGTCTTCCTCTGATCTGGAGCTGGTTGTGGATCATCTCATCCGTCTTGCTCTGCATGAGGAGGATTCCCAGAGCAGGTGAGGAGTGGGCTGGCATCACTGCAGTCACACATGCTCTGGGAGGAGGAACAAATCCTGGCTTTGCTGCAGAGAGGGGCTGTAGTCTGAGGGAAGGCATAGGAACTCTCTGAACTAGAAGACTATATGGGATAAACCAGACAATTCATGGGCTGGAAATGAGAAAGTCTGAGCCTATAAAAGCAGGAGGCTCTGCTCTGTCTACCTGAAGGGTGGAAAAGGCAAGTTGCTGAGAAATGGGGTTCTGGAGACACCTTCTGGCCAGGTCTGTGCAGCTGGTGTACAAGCAGCCCTGGATTTTCAGTCCTTGCATCACCTTTTCCATTGTCTTTCCCCCTGGCAGTGAAGCAGCGATGGAGGCAGCCGGGTCCCTGGCCCCCACCTACCCAAAGGTTTTCTCTGGACGCATGGTACCCAGGCTTGAAGAAGAGCTGCAGTCAGGTAGGGCTGGGAAAGGAGTGGTGACTGGTTTTGGGGTAAAGGCTTTCCCATCCCCACTGGGCTCCTGCCAGGCAGTGGGGCTGTGCCATGTGCTGTAGGTCGGTGGTTGTTCTTGGGGGATTCCCAGCGCAGGCACTGTGTGCTGGCACAGGGAAGGCTGTGGCTGGTCTGGAAACCAGGATCACCCTTGTGGGAAGGAGCTGCCCAGCTGCAGAGCAGGCAGAGTGCCTTGAGCCTGGCATGGGCTGGGTCTGCCATGCTGCTTCACCCCATCTACCCTGGCAGGGTCTGGGCCCTGACTGCCCTTGGGTGGGGTGACCCCAGGTCCCACTCTGAGGTGTGTTTCCTCTTCAGAGCGGGAGGAGAGCTACCACAACCACCGCTCCTTGCAGCAGCGCTGCCTGCAGGCCCTGGCAGCCGTGTCCACCCACACCAGTATTGTGAAGGAGACTGTCCCTGTCCTGCTGCAGCATCTCCAGAAGGTGCAGAAAGGTAATGGAGCTGCTGCAGGCAGCTTCACAGAGCGTGTCTGGGCAGGAGCTGCCTCTCTTACTGGTGAGAGCTGGGAGAGAGCTGGAATGGCAGTGGTGCAAGGAACCCACACCTGGGCTGTGAATCCCACTGGTGGAGTGCGAGTCAGAAGGGCTGCATTGTCCCAGGATCCTGGTGCAGATCAGGGGGCTTGGTGTTGAGGCTGTTTGACGTGATGGTGACTGTGCCCTGCAGGGACCGAGGCCAGAAACACCCAAGACATGGTCTCTGTGTGCCAGAGCCTGCACCGCGTGGCCCTGCAGTGCCAACAGGATGTGGAGGGCTGCTGGTACTTTCACCAGACGGTGGTGCCGTGCCTGCTGGCCATGGCTGTGCAGGCAGCCATGCAAGGTAAGTGCAGGGCTGGAAGGGGAGAGGGGAGAGCAGGCAACTCTCACTGATGCTGCAGTCAGTGCTGCTGCTGATGCCTTCTGGCACCCATGGCCCTCAAGAATGGGCCCCCCTGCTCCCAGCCACTGTCCCAGAGCCCTGCCCCAGTCTGGTGGGGGTTCAGGGGGCTGTGCCTGCCTCCTCTCTCTGAACAGCAGGCTCCAGCAAGTTCTGTTCCTCCCACTACCTGCAGAGAGCACCCATACACTGCCGGGCAAGGCACTGCTGGAGGAAGAGGTGCTGGCTGCCATGATCCCAGTCATCAGCGCTGCCACCACTCACCTGAGCCCTGAGTGAGTGAAGCCGGGTCAGGAAGCTGGGTGCTCCATCATGGGGAGGGAGCAGGTTGCATGCCCCCTGCTGCTATCTGTACAGGGTGACCCTGTGCCTCCTGGGAGGTCTCTGCTGACCCTTCCAGACCAGCACATTACAATGTCTTTTTTCTCCTAGGCTGGCTGCCCAGAGTGTGTCTCATGTGGTGCCCCTCTTTCTGGACGGAGAGGTCTCCTTCCTACCCCAAAACAGTTTTCCCTGCTCCTTCAAGCCTTTTGGCGTATGTTTGGTGACTGGGGCTGGGGCACCAGAATGGGTGGGAATGAGGATGTTAGCACAGGCTGGCAGCAAGAACTGTGATGACATGGGCACTGTTCTTCCCTCGCAGGATGGGGAATGCTTGGAGGCACAGAGACGCCTGGTCGCCCTCCTCATGGCCTTCGTCTGCTCCTTGCCCCGCGATGTACGTTGGTGGGGAGCAGGGTGGAGAGGAGCCCCGCCCAAGCACCCCCCAGCCTCTGTCCACACCAGGCTCCACGGACAGATGGAGGGAGCAGCTGCAGCCCTGGGCCGTAACACGTTCCGTTTCTCTTCCAGGTGGCAATCCCTCAGCAGGACATTCTGCTCCAGGAACTGCTGGCATTGAGCTGTTCCTGCAACTGTCCCTTCACGGCCACCACAGCTGCCAAGTGTTTTGCAGGGCTGGTGAACAAACACGCAGCAGGTAAGGGGGCTGGGGCAGATGCCAGCAGCCCCTGCCCACTGCCTGCAGGAGAATGGCTCAGCTTGTCTCTTTCGTTCCCAGGGCAGCAGTTGGATGAAATCCTGCAGCTTGCAGTGAACAGGATGGAGCCTGGCCTTGCGGAGGGGCCCCGCCGAATGCAGGCGCTCACCTTGCTGCTCTGGGTAAGGCCTGCCCAGATGAGCGGGGCAGGGGGGCCAGGGGAGCCAGCCTGGCACCAACTGTTCTGCCTGCACAGGTGACCAAAGCCCTGGTGCTGCGCTACCACCCCCTGAGCTCCTGCCTGACGGACAAGGTAGGTGGTGGTGGGGCTGAATGATGGCTGAGAAACCTGCCTTGCTCCCCCCTGGGTGGCTGGGGACTCCCAGCAGCAGGGCACTCTGCCTCAGGGCTCTCTCCCTCACAGCTGCTGGGCCTGCTGGGTGACACAGAGCTGGGCCCTGCTGCAGCCGATGGCTTCTCCCTGCTCATGGCCGAGTCCCCAGACGTGCTGCACAAGGGCTGCCATGCTGACGTGCGCATCATGTTCCGCCAGCGCTTCTTCACTGACAACGTCCCCAAGCTGGTGCAAGGCTTCCATGCGGCTGGCCCCGGTGAGCAGCCACCCCCAGCCCAGCCTCACCACTCCTGACCCTTTAACCAGGGGTCCTGAGCCAGCATCCCTTCCTTCTGCTGGCTGCTTGTAACCATCTCTGCTCTCCACAGATGTGAAGGCCAATTACCTGAAGGGCCTGTCCCATGTGCTCAACCACCTCCCCAAACCTGTGCTGGTGACAGAGCTGCCCACGGTAAGAGCCAGCCTAGGTGGCAGGAAGGGTGAGCTGTGACATTGCAGAGTGCATGGTTTGGGGTTACTCATGACTCCTGTGTTCTCCCTCTCTCTGCAGCTGCTTTCCCTCCTGCTTGAGGCCTTGTCCTGCTCCGATCGTGTAGTACAGCTCTCCACACTGAGCTGCCTCCACCCACTGCTGCTCGAAGCTCCCCAGATCATGAGCCTGCATGTCGACACACTGGTCACCAAGTTCCTCAACCTCACCTCCAGCCCCACCATGGTGTGTGAACCCCCTTGTTCCTCCCTGCTGTGCCCCTCTCTCCTGCCCCTTGTGCTGCCCTCATCCCTCTCTGTTCCAGGCTGTCCGCATCGCCGCCCTGCGCTGTGCCCATGCACTCACCAGTCTGCCCACAACAGTGGTAAGTGCTCCTGCAGCACCCTGCTGCCTGCGCCTGTATGTAGAGGGGCAAGGGGGTCCCAAACCTGGGGGGCAGCCAGCATCCAGTTCTCTCACAAAGAGCCCCTTCTGTCCTACAGCTGCTCCCATACAAGGGCCGAGTTATCCGGGCACTGGCCAAGCCTTTGGATGACAAAAAGAGGCTGGTGCGGAAGGAAGCAGTGGCAGCACGCGGGGAATGGTGAGTGTTTGGAAGTAGCTGCTGAAGGGGTGCCAGCATGTAGGGGACATGGCTGATGGTACCATCTCTGTCCCTGCAGGTTCCTGCTTGGCAGCCCAGGCAGGTGAGCGCCCTGTGCCCCCTTCTTGTGCTGACCAATGGTCTGACCAGCGCCTCGCTAACCCACCAAGTCATCTGACCGATGCCACGGACCCTCCGGATCCTTGGAGCCCAGGACTGCCCCGAGTGCCAGGGCTGGAGCGTGCAGGCCAGCATACAGCGCCCCTCACTGCAGTCCCTTCTCAGCACCCACAGCAGGGAAGGAGCTGTGCTGCTTGTAGCTTGCCCACCCTCTGCTGCAGCCAGGGGCAGTGATGGACAGACCCGCCACATGTGAGTGGAGAAGACAGGTCTGTGCACACGTGTGGTGTGTGACAACCCACGTGCCAGAGGAATAAATATATCTGTTTTGATAATGCTCTCAGGGTCTCCATGCAGCTCAGGCTGGGTCCTCAGTGCTCTTCCATACGTTGAGCAGCTTAAGATGCTGCTGGTTATAGGCCCTTCCTCTTCTTCTCACATTGTGGTCCCTTCTCCTCCCATCCCCAGAAGTCCATGTCCCCCATGAGATAAAAAAACCAGACTCCCTTAAAAAAAAAAAACAGTATTTAGTGGATGGTCTTAAAAAGACTCCCCGGGGAGCAGTTGGGGGATGGGGGTGCCATCCTCTGTGCCCAGCCCTTCAGCAAGCTGAGCTGGGCCAATGCAGGCCCGTACCTGTGCTAATGAGGGCAGCACCTTCAGCTGGGGCAGGGAGCAGCAGCTCTGCCACCTTGCCCCTGGGCTGCCTGCAGCCACCAAGAGCCAAGAGAGCAAGTGTCCAGGCACCAAGTGTCCATAGAGTTTCCATGGCTCTGGCTCCGGTCAGCACTCTGTGCCAGCAGCAGCCTTCAGCCGGGCACTTTGGCCAAAGGAAGCTGCAGCAGCGGAGCCGTCCCCGTGCGCTCCCCTGCCTGTGGGATGGGATGTCCAGAGCACAGGGCCTCAGATTGCCAGGAGTGGTGTGCGTTGCTCCATCACACAGGGAGGCAGGTCCCAGCTCAGGCCTGTCCCGTGGGGCAGGTGAGGAGAGGGCAGCAGGACACGGGTGAGCCAGTGCCTGTGGGGAAAGTGAGGCCACAGCCAAAAGGTGAAGTCTTGGTGCTTCTCAGCTCTGAGGAACCATATCCTGAGCTGCCACAATGGCTGAGCTCCTCAGCTGGGATTCTCCTGGCAAAGGTGTGCTGGGCAGGCCACACCTTGTCACCAGAGAGGGCTCATGAGGCACAAGGCTGATGATGCCCAGGTCTTCCACACCTTACAAAGACCAGTGCAGTGCAGAGTGTGGGATCAATGTTCACTGTTGTCCTCTCCCCCAGCAGCCCAAGGAGAGCCGCTGCTGTCCCCACAACCCCAAGAGCTGCTGAGCCACCACCTTCTCAGGCAGGAGCTTCCCCAGGATTTTACCTTGGCACATCCACACCCAGGAACACCTTCCAGTTATCCCAGCTGCCGTAACTGTAGGGGTTCCTAAAGACCTGCAGGACAGGGAGAGGCACGTCACATCTGGCTCTGCCCCAGCCAGCCCCCATGCTGTGGGCTGTGCTCACCTTGCCTTTCTTCTGCAGTCTCTGCCTCTCCTTTCTGTTGATGTGTCGTTCGATGCTCGTTTCCCCGCGGGTGATGAGGGCAGCGTGCCACAGCGTGAGGGCACCCAGGGCCAGTGCAACCGAGCTGGGTATGACAAGAGACAGCAGGTGGAACACAGGCCTTCCTTCCCTGGTGCTGCAGCTGGCGAGGGCTGAGGCTGCCTCCCCGCACGCACAGCCGTGTAAGTGGGTCGGCTTGTCTAATCTCTGAGAGAGAGACAAAATCTCTCCTCTGTGGCCCAGAGGCTGGCAGGGCAGCAATGTCTGCACTAGAGCGAGCAAGCCCAGCTACAGGCAGGTAGAGGGCGAGCAATGTCACACTGTTTTCCCCAGCCCCTGGGCCCCCTCACCTGCACAGGACCCAGAGGTAGACCACGCTCTTGTGGAAAGCTCGCTGGCGGAAGGAGAAGGTGGGTGGTGGGGTCTGGTAGTATGTCTGAAAAAGGACCAGATGGGGAGGATTACCCAAACTACAGCTTGAAGCCAGACAGGGATTGCTGCACCCCTCACTGCTGCAGAGCTTGGACAGCAAGAAAGGACTGCAGCTGGAACTAATGCAATAGCCAGGGTAAGGGGGAGGCAGCCTGGGACAGCCACGAGACAGACAGACAGACACCTAGAGCTGGCACAGGTGTGAGGAGCAGTGGGCTGGAGGTAAGGGGGCAGGGAGCATCCATGGGACTGGTCAGGACACTGCAGCTGATGGTCAGGGTGAGATGTGTATGCAGTGCTGCAGCTTCACCAGGAGACCATGGCCTGAGCAGCACATGCCAAGAAGCTGTCACCAGCCCAAGCCCCTGGAAGCTGGGTGCACAGAGAGGCAGACCCCAAGCTGCTGGAGGCAGTGTCCATAGCAGAGCTGCCTGGCCAGCCCCAGCTCTCTGGCATGTGAGATGAACATGGGGGTTGGTTCTGATGTGGGGTGCTCCTTGAGAGCAGAGCCCCAAGCAGGACCCAGCCTGCAAGGCAGCTCCATTCCACACTGCCTGGAGCAGCTGGGGGGCAGGGATGTCCCACCTGGTTGGCAGCCACCTGCAGTCTCTCCTTCTCAAGCAGTTTCATTCTCTACGGGGACGGAAAACAGGGCACCAGTTATGTGTCTCAGAGGAGCGGGGCAGGGACCCTTCCCCTCACACCCCCACAGGACCAGAGCAGCTGGGGGCCTCGCAGGAGGAGGAAGAGGAGAAGCAAAATCACTATCGGGCCAAGCCTGGCCCAGCCTCGCTCTGCACGCTCAACCTGGGGCAGCCAGGCAGTCTTGGTGCATGGCAGGAGAGGGCTGAGGCCTGGCCGCTCACCTCAATGGCTGCGTAGGCATCCCGGAACATCTCCCAGCCGCTGATGCTGCAGTAAATGCAGCCCATGGTCATGAACAAGCAGAAGGAGAAGAAGTAGCGGTGGTTGTAGTGTCCCACACAGTTGTTTAGCCAGGCTGCCTCTGGGGTTAAAGGTACATAACTGTGGCAGACCATGGGTCCAAACCCAACCCAGGAACCAGGGCGGTTCTTCTAGGCCCTGCTCCCATCACCCATCCCAATGCTGGCTGTCTCCCTGAGAGGAGGGACTGGGAGAGAAGGGAGAAGCAGGGCTGGCTCCCCCCAGGAGTGTGCCGCCGGTTAGTACGGCAGAAGGATACGGCAGTGGTGGTCCATCTTCAGCACACACCTGGGAGAGAGAAGAGCAGTGCCAGTGTCAGAGCCAGGGCAAGTGCTGTGTTTGGGAGGGGACAGGCACCTCCCAGCCCTGCATGCTACAAGCGACAAGGGCAAGGAGGTGGCAGAGCAGAGGAGAAGGGCCCCTGTCTCACACTGGGGCAGGGGATGAGGAGCAGGGTTCCAGAGGCTGCCCAGGCAGAGGGAGGGTGCCCTACCTGTTGCAAATGCTGCAGTGGTGGGTGCGAGCCGGCTTAGGGGCAATGCATTTCCTGCAGATGGAGATGCCAGTGAGGTCGTTCTTGGCCTATGCACATCCAAAGAGATTTGTGCACGTTAAAACCTGCATCTCACACTCCTGCAGCTCCCTCCCTTGTGATCCCCCGCTGCCTCCCCACGCCGCACTGCCCAGCCTAGCCTCCCCAATCCAGAGGCCCTTGCAGCAGCGCTGCCTGTGTTCCCAGTGACCATCTGTAGCTGGTTCCCAGTGTCCAGCTGTGAGAGGTTGTGCTGCTGCTCAGTGCCTCACCTGTGGTGGGTGCCCAGGTGAGGTGGTGATGGCCATGTAGTAGTGGAAGACAATCATGATGAGGTTCCAGTGTCCATAGGCGAGGTGCCAGCATATCCAGGCAGGTGTGTAGGTCTGCAGGATGAGGGGCAGCAGGCAGATGTACACGATGGCCACAACAGAGCTCGTCAGCCCAATCACCAGTGCCACAAACACCTACAGGAAAGGGACCTGGGTCACTGGAGTGGGCAGCAACTGCTCCTCGCTGCCTGGGAGAGGCACAGGCAGGATAGAGCCAGAGGAAACCAATCTGAACCACACACTGAGGTCCCAGCTCACTTCCTGCCCGGAGCACAGGCAGCCCTGAGCCCCTTGCCCCAGAAGCACACTTGCCCCAGCACCATGTGTATCCTATGAGAGGGACTTACCACACCAAACCACCGGGTGACATGGTCCACCAGCCAGTAGACGGGCTCGAAGAGGGAGTCAAGCACCACATCACCATTGGTGAAGGAGTTGTAGAGCAGGGAGCAGAGGCAGAGGTGCCCGTAGTGCCACAGCTGCTCCACCTGCCGCACCAGCTTGAAGCGCCGCCGCCGGCCCAGCCGCAGGCACTTGAGGAGCAGGCGCATCACCGCGGCAAACATCCGCTGCCGGCTCCTCATCCCTGCCACACCACGCCTGGGGGGACAGGAGCTCCGCGTGGGCAGGCCACCCTGCTGCCTGGCTGTCCCTCGGGAAGGGTTTCCTCGCCCTGACGTGCTGATGCCGGTAGTGCAGCTCCCTGAACTGACAAGGATGCCGAGCTGGAGAAGCTGAGCCCAGGCTCCTGGAGGCTGCCGGGCTGCTGTCGCTGGGATGTCTCTTTGCACGGAGCAGGGGGCACAGGCCCCTCAGCATCTGGGCTCAGGTGCTCTCTGGTCCCATCTCGTCTTTCCCAGCAGGGAGGGGGCTGGGGGAGCGACACGGGGAGTCTGACTCGGAGGAAACCAGAGAAGGCATGAGCATCCAGGATGCTGGGCCATTTCCAGGGATGATCCCAGCCCTTCCCAACATGTTCAGGAACAGGGGAATCCATACAAGAAACATGTGGAAGAGCCGGTACAGGATTACCCCTCCTCCCCTAGTCCCTCCTCAACCCCAAAAAGTAGGATACTACTTCCCTTCACCTCAACTTCTGGACCAAGTTGCAGAGGTCACCCTATGCCCTTCCCAACCTCACAGCCTCACTCCAAGAGTCCCAACATTTCCTCCTTCTCCTCGCCTGGATCCTTGAACAATGCCACACACCAGCAAACGAGGGCCCCAGGGACAGCCCTGGGCTGACACTCCCCTGCCTGCTGAGCCCCTTATCCTGCCCAAGAGCTCTGCTGGGAGTGATGAGGAATCCGATCTGGCCCAGCACATGGGAAAACGATCTGCAGGGCTGGGGGCCCCAGGTCTCCGTGCAGGCAATACCCATCAATATTAAGCAGCGAGGTTGCCCCAGGGTCCTGCCAAGGCACGTTCTGAGCACGGGCCAAGCACTCGCCTTGGTCTGCTGCCAGAGCTCAGAGTCCCTCCAGCAGGGATCGTCCCTCTGCGTTGCTGTGCCCACCAGCACAGCCCCTGGAGAGTAGCAGGGAGGGTGAGGGTAGAAGCTGCAGCATCCAGATGGGCTGCCCAAAGAAGACAAGGCTCTCCTCCACCCTGCCTGAGAAGCATGGGGTTGACCCCAAGGTTGGGATCTGCTGGATATGAGGACCCCAGATGCAACAGCCCATTCCAGGTCACAGGCATGGCTACTGCCCAGACTTTCTATACCCTGATATAGGAGAGGTGGGACATGCAAACCCCCGCATCACCCTCTTCTCCACATTTCCCCTTTGGCTCGCCAAGAGCTTTTCCTTGAAACTCAGCAGGTGCAAAGCGGAGCAACAACCTCCTGCCATGCAGCCTTTGGGTGACACACATCTCTGTGTTGTCAGTGTGGTAAAAGACAAAACACTGCAGCCAGATGCAGGTGGTGAGGTCAGCCCTTCCCTCCAAAGACACAGCACCTTCCTGCCGCCCAGAGAAGCTTCCTCGCCTGCAACGGCAGCAGCTGTTGGGCAGGGAACCTACAGGGGAAGCAGCCAGCCTGCTCCAGAGCAAGATCCACTCTGTCCCCAGGCACCTGCCTGCAGACAGCAGCAAAACCACAGAGGTGAGGCTCCAGCAGAGCCACGCAACTTTCCGTTGCCCAGCCGGGCACTGGGATCCGGCCCTCGCCCTGCCCACGGCCATCCCCACATCCCAGCGGGGCACTGAGTCCATGGGAATGGGACAGCAACCAGCAGCACACACAAGACCACTGGCAACAACACAGCTGAGGGGTGGGGAACCGCGGACTTGGCCCCACCCCAGGCACAGATGAGCCCTTCCCCTCCCAGGTCCAGGCACCCAGGCACAGCCCTGTGGCACCCTCCGGTGGCTCCACAGTGCCCGGCTCTCCCGGTTCAGTAGCACCCAGCTCCACAGCGCCAAGACGCTTTCCGGTATTTAGCCCCATCCTTAAAAGCTGCCCACGCCAACAGCCCCACAGCATCCAGCCCGTAACACCCGGGTCCCTCTGCCCCGCAGCACCCCGGGCCCTCCAGACCAGCAGCATTCCCCCAACTGTCTCCCATCCCAAGTGCACCCCAAGGGCGGCAGCCCCCCACTGCCTCCCGGGTCCGCACAAGCACCTCCTGCCCCGCAGCACACGAGGCATCCCCCATCGCCTCCCGGCCCCCGCGCTCCCCGCCCCAAAGCACCTCTGTATCGCCGCGCAGCCCGCCCAGCCCCACGGCAGCCACAGCCCCTAGAGGCCCACAGCCCCTCGCAGGGCCCAGACATCCCCGCCCGACGCCGCCGACCTGGGCCCGCCGCCCGCCGCCTCCATGCCCGGGCCCCGCCGGCCCACGGGCAGCGCCCGCGCACGGCATGCCGGGAGCGCCCTCTGCCGCCTCTGGACTACAGCCCCCAGCAGGCAGAGTGTCAGGTAGGAGAGAACCAATAGCCACGCCGCTTACATCGCGGCATTGACATCGGGGACCAATAGGGTGAGGACTTTCTGGGGACGCCCTGTCGGCAGGGAGCATGGCGCCTCCCGCACGCTACTGCGTCCCTGGTGAGTGCGGCCCGGGGCGGTCTGGGGCTTCTACTGCCGGGAAGGGGACGCGGTGGCCCAGGAGAGGAGTACGGGACGAGGCAGTGCGGAGGGGCTTGCCCCGGGGATATCCCGCACTGGGCCGGCTGGGAGCGAGCGCTGTGCCCGGAGCGGTCCGGGGCCCGGGTCCCCGGAGCGGGATGCCCGGGCAGCCCCTGAGCTCCTGTGTCGCAGGTGAGCGGCTATGCAGCACGGAGGAGGCCACGGCTGGCAGTGGGACCTACACCCGTCATGGTTTCATCTTCTCCTCGCTGGCCGGTTGCCTGGAGAAGAGGAATGAGGACAGCGAGGTGAGCGCGGCCGCGGCACGGCTGCTCCTACCCGGGGCTGACTGCCGTGCGCCCGGGCTGCACAGCCTCCCTGGAGATTGGGCTCCGACGGGGAATTGGACTCCGACGGGGTTTGGCTGGTGATCCTGTGTATGAGCTGCGCCGTGTGCTGACCCTCGTGTCTTGCCCTGCAGCTGCCCGTGGTGTCGGTGGTGAGAGACAGCGAGTCCCAGCTCCTGCCCAACGTGGGGGCCGTGGTGACATGCAAGGTGGGGCGCTGGAGCGCTGCGTTGACAAACTGCACGGCCTCGGTTCCCTCTGTCTCATACTGAGCTTTGTTCCTGCACACGGATAGGGTGGGGTGAGGAGTCCCTGGGCTTGTTCGTCCGTCCCATCTGTACAACTCCCACCAGGGCAGGGGCAGCCCAAGGCCTCCCTTGGGTTCCTCACTCAGAGGAAGTGTATTGGCATGAGGGACACCTGTCCTGAGACTGAGGTGGGCTTGAGGGGAGGTTTTTCTTTGCTCTCCTTCCGTAACTCTTTCTGGGGCATGGAGCAGTGCCTCAAGCAGCGTGGAGAAAGGGTGGCACAGACCAGGGATTAGTTTCCTTACATTCCTGATGGAGGGAGAGGGACTGGGATCACTGCAGGTCTCAGCCTTATTCTAGTGCCTCGAACTGCACAAGTATCATCTTCTTCGCCTGGCTTGCTGCCAGGTGTCCCACCATTGCTTGGTCGCAGGCAGGAGGCCAAGTGAGACTTGAGCTCCCGAGGCAGCCCTGTCCTGCCTGCTCTCCACCCTTTCCCTGTCTGGAGCACTGATTCCACTTTTCCTACATGCAGGTCTGCAGCATTAACTCCCGCTTTGCCAAGGTGCACATCTTGTATGTTGGCTCCACGCCGCTGAAATCCACCTTCCGAGGGACCATACGGTAGGGAAAAGGTTAGGATCCCCCATCCTTCGGTGGGAGGAAGGCTGTTGTGGGCAGTGCAGCTGACGGGCCTGAGCTGGAGCTCTGCCCTGAGCTCTGGGATGGTGTCCAGCAGGTCCTGGAGAGCGCCCAGAAAGGCCAGGGCAGCTTCTGCTACAGGCTGTTGAGTCGCCTTTGCTCATTGGCACTTAGATCCCTCCATCTCCTTTTTCAGGAGAGAAGATATCCGAGCCACAGAGAAGGATAAGGTCAGCAAGGCACTGCCAGTAACTGTTCTACACCCGTCACCCCCAGTTTCTGCTCCTGGAGGCCCTGCCCCCCACGGACAGAACCCTGGTACTGTGTGGCATTGCGTGCTCTCTCCTGTGCAGGTAGAAGTGTACAAGAGCTTCCGCCCCAGTGACATAGTCCTGGCCAAAGTTGTA
The DNA here is from genome assembly GCA_013398015.1 of Oreocharis arfaki. NCBI lineage: Eukaryota > Metazoa > Chordata > Aves > Passeriformes > Paramythiidae > Oreocharis > Oreocharis arfaki. The sequence continues at coordinate 3,797 of VZRR01009612.1, read as the reverse complement.
TCCTTCCTCGTCAGGGACAGTGGGTTGGCTCGAGCTCTCGTGGAACTCTTTCCCTTAACTCCTGTCCAACCAGATCTCCCTGGGGGATGCGCAGTCCAACTACCTGCTGAGCACAGCAGAGAACGAGCTGGGTGTGGTGGTGGCACGAAGTGAGGCAGGTAGGGACAGAGACAGGACCTGGGCTGAAACAGTTCTGCCTCATCCCTCCGAGGGGTGACTGATGCAGCTGCCTCCCACTCCACGGGGAGGTCCCAAAGTTTGGGAAGGAGCAACGCTGACATATTGTGTCCCCAGGGGTGCAGATGGTGCCCATCAGCTGGTGCGAGATGCAGTGCCCACGGACACACACCAAGGAGTTCCGTAAGGTGGCCCGGGTGCAGCCCCAGTTCCTGCAGACGTAACACCTGAGGTGGGGCAGGGGGCTGCAGGCCTGGGGCCTGTGGAGCCAGAGCAGCCCCTGGGCTCCCACCTCCTTCACAGGTCCAGCCAGGCCCCCACTGGCAGGACAGGTTTGCTACTTGTGGATAATAAATATTTTTTGAGAGTTCCCTGCTTTGTTCGTTACAGCCTATGGAGGAGCCAGGGCTGCCTGTGGTACTCTGGTCTGGCTCCTGCAGCAGAGTGGGTGAGTGAACACAGCACCAAGGCCAGGAGGAAGCACGCTTTCACAGCTGGGGAAGGGGAGAGATGGAGTGGCTTTGCAGTGAGGCCAACAGCTCAGAGCGCTGGGCTGTGGCTGTGCTTTGCTAGGCACTTGCCTTGCCAGGCTGGTTTCCCCACGTGGGAGTCAAGCCTGGAGCAGAGCCTGTCTCAGCACACTGATAACCAGTGTGGGCTGTGGCTGAGAACAGCCTGGGGACACCACATCTCATCTCCTTGGGCCACACGTGCATGCCCTGCCCTTAGGATGAGGGTGTGGCACACACAGAGCCCAAAAACCACAGCATGGCAGGGTGTCACCATCTCAGGCACGGATTGCGGAGCTGTGCTTTGCTCCTTGAGCCTGGCACGGCTTCTGCACCCTCATGTCTGTGCTCAGCAGTGACTGCTGCCTCGCACATGTGCTGGCAGCAGGGAGCCCCACACAGCCCACAGACACATGGACACCTCCTTATTGCGCATTACTCCTTTATTGAACTGGAACAAGACAGCTGCTATGGTTGGACAGTTACCCTGTGCAAGCCCAGGCTCACAACACTGGCAGGGGGGAGGCCACAGTGACAGGCCACGTACACACATGTGAGAGATGGGACACAACAGCACCTGCTTCACCAGCAGGATGAAGATGGGCATCAGCTGGGGGAAGCACGTGGCAGACACGGACCTCCAGGCAACAGGCTCTCTCCCTTGCCCTTGTCTGAAGGCAGTATAGTTAAAGCAGGGGCTGGCAGAGCTGGGCCCAGAGTCATGAGTACCACCCTGGGGTGCTGTACCACGTGCACCAAAACACAACCCTTCCAGTGGCATCCCAGTCACTGTGCCACGCACCCATGAGGGGATGGGGTACCCACCTTGGTCGCTGCCTGCACTGCACTCACCTCACTGCTCCCAGGACGACTAAATCAAGTGACAAAACTACAGTAAACGGGTGACGAGAGCTGCCGGGGACGCAAAGCAAAGGAGGAGCCTGGCATGGCAAGGGATTGCTCAGCGTGTCCCCCTGCAGACAGGATCCAAGGGTTGGGATCAGGGCATGGAGAGGTGTGTGGTTGCTGCCCAGCAGAGCCCTGGCTCCCTTTCACACCAGACCTCCGTGTCCAGCCCTCACCCCGGGGCCCCCAGGCTGTCTGCAGAGGGGAACCTAGTCTGAGGGAATGGGCCTAACCGTGGGGAGCGGCTCCGGCTCCACAGCTCCAAGTTCCTACAACTGTGGGGGTGTGAACAGAGGGGTGAGGGATGGCAGGGGGCTCTACTACGTGCTGGTCTGATGCCTGCCCTCACTTCTTGGCCTTGCCCTGAGCAGCAACGGCCTCCATGGCCTTGCGCACAGTCTCCTCATCCCCCAGGAACTGCATGGGCTTGACAGGTTTCAGGTTCTTGTCCAGCTCGTAGACAATGGGGATGCCAGTGGGCAAGTTCAGCTCCATGATGGCCTCTTCTGACATGCCTGCGAATACAGCAGTGCTGTCACTCCTGGACCTTCCCACAGGGCCAGCTGGGGAAGCAGGGAGGTCCCTGGGATGCCTTTGCAGGGGTGACTTACCTTCCAGGTGCTTGACAATCCCACGCAGGCTATTGCCGTGGGCAGCAATAAGGACTCGTTTGCCCTCTTTGATCTGTGGGACGATTTCCTCATTCCAGAAAGGCAGAGCCCGGGCAATGGTGTCCTTCAAGCTCTCACATGTTGGCAGCTGGTCCTCTGTCAGGTCGGCATAGCGACGATCCTGGGAGAATGACCATGTTCACACGGCAGCCCAGTGCCCCCCATCTAGTGTGGGATGATGGTGGCAAGATTTTGTCCCTCCTCCAAATTCTCCACCTGAGGAGCCACTATATGTAAGCAAAGCCAGGCTTGGAAGCAAGGAAGTGCCTTTGAAGTTTGAGGCTGCAATGAGCCACAGTCAGGGCCAATGAGCCCTCCAGGGAACTCATACATTGCCTATCCAGGCAAAGAAACCAGATCCAATATCCATGAATGGGTCATGGCACTAATGATTAACAGAGGTATCGCCCTTCTGCTTTGGACCTGTCCATGCAATGCCCAGGGGTTCAACTCCACAGGGAAGGAGCAAGATAAACTCAGCCCAAAGCCAACCAGCACCACGCACAACAGTCCTAGGTAATGCAGCAGAGACACAGGAGACCTTATAGAGGAAGCCAGGCCACATGGCAGGTGACTTTTAGGAGACTCCCTGCAAGGCAGCCAAAGAGCAACGGGTCTTACCTTCGCAATAGTGCTGTAGAAGGGGTGGTCAGACTGCATAGGAGGCGGAGGGATGTCATAGGAGCGCCTCCAGATCTTGACCTGCGCCTCACCGTGCTTGGCCGCTGTTTCAGCTTTGTTCAAACCCGTGAGAGCCCCATAGTGCCTTTCATTTAGGCGCCAGGTCCGGATAACGGGTAACCACATCTGATCAATGGCATCCAGGACGGTCCAGAGTGTACGGATCGCCCGTTTCTGTACCGAAGTGAAGCAGATGTCGAACTCATAGCCGGCATCTAGAAAATACGGGGAAAGGGGGAGGCGGGGGAAGACCAGGAAGGTGAGTGCCGGGCCTTATGCAACCGGTGAAAGGGCAAGGGCGGCGGCCTCATCGCACCGGTACCGGTCGCGTCCTGGCCGTTACGGACACCGGCGGCGGCAAGGACGCGACCGGTACCGAAGAACCAACATACTGCGGTACCTACGACTCTCCCAGCAGTACTAAACCCCCGTCCTGGCACGGGAGGCCCTTCCCCGTCATCGGAGAGCCCCAAACCAGCCGCCGTCAGACTCGATGTGGCCGAACTAGGCCGCATCCCTCCCCCAACGTCGCCCGCGACCCCCGTCTTGGCCGACACCCCCTCCCTCGTTCACCGGTACCTCGGAGGGCCTCGCCGCCGCGCCGCGCCTCTTGCTGCCCGGCGGGGCTGAGGTCGGCGTCGTACCATCCGCTGAAGCGGTTCTCNCCATCCGCTGAAGCGGTTCTCGAGGTTCCAGGCGCTCTCGCCGTGGCGGACGAGGACGAGCCGGTACGCGGCGGCCATGGCGAGCTGAGGGACCGGCGCGCGCTGCTCCTCACGCTGCTACCGCGCGCGACTGACGCCCCCGCTCGGCCCCGCCCCGCCCCGCGCGCCGCCGGTGGGGGGGGAGGCGC